>BMAO01010970.1:0-74397 GCA_019973975.1 Trichonephila clavata
AAAGTATACTTATCTACTTTTAAGGACTTTTCATTTTTTTTCTTTGATAATCTGAGAAAAAAACTTAAACTGAACTAAAATGTTTCAAATCTGCGTGACTTTAATGAAAGACACAAATCACAGATACTTTTCGCTAACATTACAGGAATGATATTTCCAGACAAGACTCTCATATTTAGTTCGAGGTATTGTAGTTTTACTGTACATTGATGATCGACAAATAGTATGCTGAACTTTTCTCAGTGTTCTTTTGACTGGTCGTAGTGTGTCTTATGGCTTCATGTCTTTTTTGATGGAGTTTCTTAGGTGACTTTTGAAAATTTTTCCTTTTCAACTCAAAAGTTTCATGGTTCACCGCTTTTCTCAAATTTACTCTCGCTATCATGATTAATATACATTTTTTCATCAGGTTCTTCCTTTCTTGATTAGTTTCAATTTCATGTAATAATTCCCTTTTATTTCCTTAATTCATTTACATTAGTAAACCGTAATGAGGTACACACCACAACAAAGTCGTTCACAGGGTGAAAGTGTAACTTTCATAGAGTATATTTTGGAAAAATAGCGGTCGCGTGGGAAACTTAATTGTAAAAAAATGCTTACCACTCCCAAAAAAAGAGAGAGAGTTATGTGAAAAATAAATTTTAGTTCTCGTGAAGACTCTCATATAGCAGGATACTGACAAGACCATCGGTAACAAATAAACAGTTTTCCCAGAATTAAAGATTTCGTGAGCCTGGGATGACTCTGCGCCTCTTCGCGTCCACTTGCGGGTTAAAAAATAAGAAGAAATTTCTATCACATCACGTTTCCTTGAAAGGTTCCATTTACTTTTTATATGAACGTCTACTCAAAATATTTTCATCGCTAAATTTCTTCCCTCGATGGCTGACTTTATTCTACTTTGGTGAAACATTCAGAATACCACTCTGTGACACTTTGCGTCGCAACCTCTCTCTACCAAAAGTTTTGCCACAATTTTAAGGCCCCGATGCCGACGTCAGTTCTCTGGAGCTAAATTACTCCAGCCCTTCTTTCAGGTTGAACCTAATGATCTAACTGGACATCTAGGCCTTTCGAATGAGGCAGCTGAAATACTGGACCCCATATTGAAAGCAAAAACTTATTGTGCAAAAGGAACCTCTTTTTATTGGTACAGTTAACAAGAAAAAGAATTTGTTAAACACTTCTAAGGAAAACGAGAATCTTGTTATTATGTAGATGTTTCTGGATTGATAAGCAAATTTAATATCACCTACGATAAAGATGAAATGGACGCTATTTACAGATTCCTTGAGGTGTCTTAAAACTGTCCTTCATTACTATTGAAACCTAGCTCTAATCTTCAAAAAACAAAATATGCCAACCACGGTAAGGCTATTTGAGGTGATTTGAAAATTTTCTTCATCCCGTTTAGTCAACAAGGTGAATATACAAACTTTCCATTTTTTATAAGACTATGATAAGACCTATAATTGGGTCAAAAAAGAATAGCCGAAAAGGCAAAATCTTAAACCAAGTACCAAGAATGTGTGATTCGGAACAGCTTATTTAAGTCAAACAAATTATTATTTCCCTCTCTGCATATAAAATTAGGTGTAATGAAGAAGTTTGTCAAGGGTATTCCAAAAGATTGTGATTGTTTCAAGTATTCGTGCGAAAAGTTTCCAGGGTTATCCGAAACCAAGTTGAGAGAAGTGACATTTGTTGTTTCAGATATCCTCAAGCTTATAACCGATAAACAATTTGAGACTAAAATTACAACAAATGAAAAAGCTTGGGCTGTCTTCAAAGATGTCGTCAGTATATTACTGGGCACTTATAAGAATCCTAACATTTCTTTCCCATACGTAAACTTATCTCCCGAAAAGTTAGGACCAGTCAGCGAAAAGTTCCACCAAGATACAGAAGATATGCAATGCAAGTTATATACAAGGAAAATAGAGGAAATAAAAATATGATCACTGACTATTGTTGAGTTCAGGATAGGTGAAAGATTGAACATAATAAAACGTTTAAAAATATTTTAATGGGAAAAAAGTACGTCCTTAAATAGAAGCATTTTCTTTTCTTTTGTTTTAAAGTTAAAGATTGGTTTTAAACATTCATGTACACAAATATGATAATTGCTCCTCTAGGTTAATCGTCTATTTTGTGTATAAGTTTTATTAATAAAAAACAAATTAAAACATGTTGATGATTTTCTTCTAGAAATTTCACCATACTTAGATGCAAAAAATTTGCCTCTCAACTTGTTTGTTTTTCTCTCGACCAAAGACGGCTTTTGAGATCTGGCATCCATTTGTTGAAATTTCACCAAGCCTCATCTGGGGCATATATAAAGATTTAACTAGATAAAAACCACTGCTGCCTGAAAGTTCAAACAATTTCTTTTCAAATAGGATTTTATCAAAACTATAAATATGGATTTTACAAAAAGAAGCTTGACGTGATGATAAAATGGTAGTCATTTTTTTCAAAGTCAGCACACCAAATAACATAAAAACCACTGAAAACTTCGTTTGTATTTTACCAAAACATTAATTTTTTTTTGCAGATCTGTGTTATTATTCTTTTCCATAAACTCTATTTTTTGTTAGTTACAGATACAGTTGTAATTTAAATATTGCAACAAACAATCTATGCATTCAAACAAATAATCTAATTATATAACTGCCTTTTGATTTAGAAGAAAGTACATCAATAATACGACAAACGAGCTGTAAGTGAATTTATCTAACTTTTGTAATTTAGTCAATACAGGGGTGTTATGATTTATATTTTAGTTTGTGAAGGATCTATACGCGTCCTTCCATTAACCTCTGGGAAATTCTTTTGGGCCAGCATTTTTCACCCAACCTTCTCCGAATGGCAGAAAGCGTGATATGCAAATTAAATTTAATATATATATTCTTTATTCGCTAGTTTGGGAGTTAGTGAATTGTGAATAGATTAGAAGTGAAGTAAATGGGCAGTGAAACGTATACGTAACCGGTGTAAGAAACCAGAAGTTGGAATATTAAGAAAGTGATTAGTTTAACTATTGGGGACGTGTTAAAGTCAACGAAAAGATAATAGAAGACTGTAAAATTTCAGGTACTGTGGTCTTAAATCAAGTTTATGTTTAGAAAGTTAAGCTAATAGTGCGGTCATTAAATACGTAAGCTCTGTATAAGGTTATATTAAAAATAGAGCTGCATGATTGAATATATGCTCCCCACGCAATCTCGTCTCACTCCCGTTCTATTACTGATTAAAGTTATCGTGTTTTAAGTGTTGTTTGTTTCTGAGTTGAACTAGCGATAAATGAAATAATTGAAGTTCATCATGTTGTCTGATCATTTAGTTCCTCCCACACCTCTAACCGGGTCACAGGGAAGAAGGGACGTAAATTCTTTATAAGTTTTTGAAATTTAAATAAATCATTGTTCAGGCATTTTTCACATCCGGAAACCTTGTCTATTTCCTCTCTAAAGAGAGATGCTACCCGTTGATTTGAATAGCCTGTTCGGTCCCCTAACCGGAACCCATTTGACTTTTTTCTCTGAAAAAAAAAATGCGCGCAATCCTTCTATAGACAATGTAGGAATTGAGAAGTCGTTTTTCGGATGCTTGTGCCAGTGTGTCTAGTGCTATGTTGAAGAAAATGCAGCCGGAAATGCAAACCCGTGTCCAGATGTCTATTTTTGCAGAAGGGCGCCGTTTTGTACATGGAAGATAGATGAGCTTCATTTCAAGAGACTGCAGTTTTCGTTCAACATGATCAAACATATGTGCGCTTATTGCTTTTCGTCTGAATCATTTTTGTAAGCAAAATGTTTTTTGTGACAAATTGATAGTGCTCAACAATATTGTAATTGACTTTTTTCATATATCTCGAACTATTTTTGAGAAAAGAATTCTAACTTTTAAATTATCGGCAGGTGGTGTTGTAAGCAGCTTGTTGTGCAATCACATGGCTACTTTACTATACCTAGACCCACTTTTATTACTATGACTCTTATCGATCATAAATTATTGGGAGTAACAACGGACTCGAGCGGGCACACATCAAAATATAAATAAACATCAAAACTTAAGAATAAAATCGTTTTTGAAATTGTATAAAAAACATCTGTTGGTCTAATCGGCACCCCTCTCTCTCTGTCTCGCCCGGCTAAAGGTGTGGGGGGAACAAAGTATCACCAACAACTTCCATAATAACAACTAATTTTATTTATCTTTACACACACTTAAACAATCACAAGTGAAACTACAAAAGGAAACCTAAGAGTGATGGAAGCGTTATCTCAATAACCAACTCTAAGTAAACCCGACTACGTGAACTAGATAAGGAGGACAAGCGCTAATGAACCGATAACTAATTCTATCTATTTTAAATCCCCAATCTAATAATTTAATCTCTTAGCAATTACTTCCTTAACTTGCGCTATTTTTGTGAAGGAAATATTCCAATATTCACACTTACGTAATAGCTCCCCGACTCCTTCTATGTTACATCTACAAAACCTATATATATATATATAGACTTTACATAGTCAAACTAATTTAAATATGATGGTTTCTTCTTGAAAGGCTGTGAATTAATATGAATGCTAGACTCAAAGTTTCCCCAAGTGGATTAGTAGGAAAAATGTCGCGAATAGATCCGTCACACATCATATAATTTTTGTTGTAGTAATGCTGGGGAAAATTAAATTTTCTTCTTTTTTGAATAATAATTGTAAAATTAAGAAATATATTTCAATTGGAAACTATTCAACAACTTTTTGCATCAAACTGCTCTTCTTAATCATTTTAAAGAATTTTTTTTAACTTAAGATAGCAGTTTTTATTTGTTTATTTTTTATTTTTTATGAAAGCTGCACTTTAGTCTATAACAGAAAAAGTTCAATTAATTACAAACACAAAGTAAAAGAAATTAAACTCTCTTCAATTAAAACACTTTCCTTTTCTTATATATAAAATCAAAAGAAACAAACAAACTGAGGTGTTTAAAAAAGTACTTCATTGATTTATTTTTTTCTCACAGCTAGATAAAAAAATTCTTTGGATTTAAATATTTTCTACATTTTATTACGTTTTATATGAAATTAATGAAATATTTTCTTTATCTAAGAATTTATTACAAAAAAAAAATATTTTTTTTAAAAAATTATATTAGGAATATGGTATAAGAGGAATATAATAATTTTTATACTTATATTTTGAATTAATTTGGAAAGGAAAATTATGGGTTTAAGTAAAGAAATTTTTTTTTAAATTTTCAAGAATAATGAACTATTTTTTATAAGTAGTTTTCTTTTTTTTATATTAATAAGTAGTTAACACTTTATAATTACCAAGTAGTTATCTTTCCATACTAATAAGTAGTCAATACTTTATAACTAGCAAGTAGTTATTTTTATATAGGTAAAAGATATGTGTGCAATTAAAATAGATTATTGCTTAGAGGCTGGGTTTTTAAATGAGATATTCGATAAAGGGATCAGAATCCATAATTATATTTTTTTGAAAACTATTTTTCTTTTCATTCAAAAATAAATTTAATTTTTAATAATAAAAATGAATATCATGTTGGTATATTCCTCTAATAACATGAATAATTCGGTATCATTTTTCACATTTCAAGAATAACACTAAATTAAACGGTTATAAAAGTTCTAAAAATAACAACTGTAAATCCTTATGCAAAATACTTTCTTCCCGTATTTGGTCTTTTAAATATTTTTCTTTTCTTTGCATTTTTTTACTTTAATACCTTTATACGAGTAATTGATTTTAAAAACTGTTCCCAAGCAAAATCGTAACATGTTCACTGATTATTTAATTGAAATAATGGTAAAATCAAATCAAATAGAATAATATAAACTTTATAAATGATTTCCAAAGTTAAAATTTATCATATTAGAAAGTCACATTTTTATGCTCAAAACTTTGCAGTTAATTGGTACTAATCTCTATAAATTAGAGCAGTGGTTCCCAAAGTGGTGTAGATCGACCCCAGGGGGCTATGACGACCTAAAGGGGTTCACGTCTGCGAAAAAATAATTTGGGGGTCCATGAGATGTAAATGGGGACCTACGATAGTAGCTTATTTTTAAAGTACATTGTAATTTTAATTTCAAAACAAAATTTAGCCAGAATTTATATATTTGACAGATTTATTTACTAAATTTAATAAGATGCAAAGTGGCTGCATGAATTTTTTTAAGCATCATTTCAGCGTTTCTCGCCAGAATTCAGCCAAGGGAGTATAATATTAGATGTTGTGAATTTTCCCAGTTTCTCTATTGGCCACTGACAATCTGCCAGGAAAATAACTTTTTAACATTTAAATGCTTTTATTCAGATTTTGAAACTAGGTTTGGGAATGCTTTGACCATGGTAATTACCACAGTAGGTAAAGAGTTAATATGATCGCATTGAGAAAAAAAACTAAATGTCATATTACAAAAAGAGCTATTCGAACTAGGCAAAAACGAAGGTCTTAAGTTAAAAAGATAAGAAGTTAAGTTTAGAAACGGGTATCAAAACAATTTTGCCTTTATACAGACATACCTGTTATTTTGGAGTACTGTGAGAATGCTTTTAATTGTTTTTCGTAATGAAAAGGAGTTTCAGCGCGAATGCCAATCTCCAAATTCAAAAAGAAGAAAGAAAGAAAAAGGATGGACACTACAGAGTGAGAAGATTTAGGGTTAAACCTAACAAGATGGATGCCAATATGTTAAAAAAGCACCCGATCTATTCTTTCCATTAAAAGCATTCGTTTGATAATCAGTTATTTTATGCATTAATTAAATTTTAATTTGATTAACTAACACGTGTTTCATAGAAATTTTAGTCTTTTAAAGTATGTAGAGTTCTATACCAAAAAAACCCGCTTAAATTGATAAATTTGCAAAAATTTGATTTTAGATAAGCTACTAATGGGTCTACTCCAAACGGAAAAATTTGGCAAAGCATCTATGAGACTAAAAGTTGCCTCCCCCCCCCCCGATTTAGAGCATAAATTCACAAAATGGTTCCTACGGACCTCTGGGGGGTTCCTTATGAATGCTAGGAAAGTCCGTGGAAAACTAAAACTAATTTAGGGGAGCTAGGACAACGGTAGGAAGTCCGAGAAAGGTTGAATATAAAGTAAAATATTTTGTGACCCTTTTCCATTTGTGGTAACCTCTGGTTACCCCTTACATCCGAATCCTCTTGTCTACCTGTAAAACCGGCTAGATGTGTAGGAGGAATAGAATAATCCACAGACATTATTTCCAATCTAAATGATTTATTACATTCTTATTATAGATCAGACACAATACAATTCTAATTAAAATATATGAACTATGGTAGAGTGCAGAGGTGAGATACTCTAATACACGTACTAATACTATTACAGACCCTCAACTGAATCTAAGACAGCTTAAATGCGCTCAATTACAACTACGTCGCACGCTAATAATAGCTTCTATTTAATTAGGAACACAGTACCAGTACCTTTAATGTAGCGGATCCTACACTGTAACTTGCAGGCACTATCTTTGGCTTGTTCAATGTCGTAAGTTCCACGCTCTGCAATCCTTTTACTAATTCTCGAACTTCAAGTTCACTCCTACTTGCACACTTCAAACGTATCAACAACAACGTGTCAACAGATCACTTGCTCCCTTCCTTTCCTTCACTTTACTTAACCTCTTACTTCACTCTCTGACAATCCGCAAAACCGAATTTATATAAAATACCTCATTTACATAAATCACGTTTGGATTCTCGATGAAAGCTGGTTGAAATAAATATTTTGTTTTAAAGAGAAAAGAAGATATTCGTAGAACCGCGTATAGATCCGTCACACATTATCATAAAAGTTAAAATTAATAAGTATAATATTTTTTACGTGTCAGAAAAATTTTAGTGTAAAGCAGTATAATAATGACAAGCATCAAACGATGGAAATGCGCAGATCGTTGGTGCGGCCATCTATGTAGGTTTAAACCTTTTGTGGGCCTTGGGAAGATAACTTCCCCTCTACATAATCTTACAAAATATACCTGTGAGAAGCGCAAAACCCATTATAACAAATTGGCTTTGCTATTATAACAACAGGAAGACATTTCCCCATCAGCTTTGTGCTACTGCACATAATCCATGGATTATTTCATCTTTAAATCGAACCAAAAAAAGATGGTAACTAAGGAAGAAGAACCTTGTCCAAAAGCTGTCGCTGTATATAATGATGCTATAAGAGAAGTTGATTGCTTCGATCAAAGAAAACAAAGATACCAAATAAGAAGATACCAAATAAGATACCAAATAAGATTACCAAATAAGAAGATCTGTAAAATGGTGGCATCGCGTTTCTTTTATTCTCTTATTCACAATGCCATCACAAATAGTGTCATACTGTGGCAAGTAAACAAAAGAAACAAAAGTTTTGACAAGCTAACATTCCGTATAGCATTAGCTCGTCAGCTAATAGACGGATATTCCTCAAGAAAAAGAAAAGGACGTCCTGCTAGCTGACAATCATGGAATTGAGTAGTTTTGGATGATGTGCACTTAGCCAGTGGGACAAATCATGAGCCAAAGATGGTTTCCAACAACAGTGGACGATGTTGGAAATGTAGCAGAAATTTACAAGAAAAGAGGACCCGCTACGTGTGTGCAGAATTTGATGCCCTCTTGTGCATTTTAACATTCTTTTCACCCTTTCATGACAAATAATCAGCATTTCGTTTAATTTTTTATGACGGTGAATGGTTCCTTGTGAAGTATTCTTCAATTCACCAAAATAAAATATAACATGCTATTGTTTTTCCTAACATGCTATTGTTTAATTGTTAAAAAAAACTGCAAGAAATCAAAAGAGAAATAAATAACCCACGAAAGGGTTAAATAGGAACGTAATCTCGCTACTACTGTACAATAACCTGTCTAAAATATGGAAGTAAAAAATAAATAGAGTCAGGCATCCAGTCAAAGGTTTAATTTTGTTTTCAGCATGATCCCGATTCTTTGTGTTTTCCGTTCTACTCTAGAGAAAAATATGTTTCTATATTATATGGTAAAAGTTATAATTCAATAAATATGGTTTCAAGTACCGCAATGTTCCATTTATATTTCATTTTTACGTCAAGACATCGAAGTTAAATTTATAATTTTTCTGTTATGTCGCAGACTTCTTCTGCAAGTCAAAAACAGCAAAGGACAGGAATAAAAGCCTTTAACGAATGGCCGGAATTGAGATTCCTTTCGTCTTAATCGTCTAAGGCAGTGATGGGCAAAGTACGACCACGACCAATCGGCGAATTATTATCGCCGCCAAGGGTTTATCGACATGGATAGTACATGACTCGCTACAATTACGTTTCGACGGTCGAGAAGTTTTAAGTGGATTTTACTTAGTAGAATAATAGATGCATAGCCTACAGAAGAAGCTGAACTAGTTCATGTGTTGCATAATACAGTGTGCAAAGCGTGGTTATAAATGAGAGGCGCGGGCGAGTGTACTCAGTCGCCACTCGCCAACTGTCACTGACCAATCCACACGTTTTACGTTAATTTTGTCTCTTGTTCTTGCTTGTTCGCGTAACGCTTTACATTCATTAATTTTTGAAAAAAAAACACCCTTTTAAGATAATGGAGTATAAAAAAAGAAACGTCGATTCCGAGTATCGTTTCTTTAAAGAAGAGTGGACTTGGAAATATTTTTTACGGAATACAACGGTAAACCAATATGTCTTATTTGTTATGAAGCAATGGCGGTATTTAAAGATTTTAATCTTGCTCGCCATTTCAACACCAAACATTCAAAAACTAAATATGCTTTGATGAATGACGCAGAAAAAAAATAAATGCGGAAATCTTATTAAAAACAATATCTGCGTAATATAACGACGTAATATGCTTATAAAGCAAAAGACTGCTCAAAAGGCTTCTACACTGGCTGGATATGTTGTGGCTTATAAAATAGCTAAACATAACAAACCATACTCAGAAGGAGAATTTGTGAAAGATTGTATGGTGAGTATGAACACCTTTTCGCACTCCTGAAAGTTGCTTCGTCACAGCTGGAACCTGCTTTCAAAAATGTTATGGAAAATCAAAAACAATTCCATATGTCTCACACGTCTAACATGTCAGGCCATCGAATAAAAGTTAAAATAAATATTATTTAAGATAAAAAGTAATTTGTAACATTTATGTGTAATGCTGTAATGTTTTTATAACATTATGATTAAAAGCTTTTTAACACAAAATGCATTTTTTCTATAATTCTGGCCCTCCTCTAGAATTTCTTAAACTTTGTGCCCCCCATTAAAAAGGTTTGCCCTCTAAGGCGTGCATTTCGGACCTGTAGGTGATTATTTCAAATACACTGCACACAAGCAGCACTCACGATCAACATGACCTTCCTCCCCTCCGTCACCAACAGCTTGTTGCCGAAATGCATTGAAATATAGTTATTTCGATTAGGGGTTCATGGGCGAGTTTTTAATATAATAAATTATAGTTTAAAAAAAACTAAAAAACACGCTTTTATACTGAATCGAACTAAAAAGTAAAAAAATAATTCTTAATATAAAATAAAATGATTAACGAGAAATTTAATGTCATTGTGGTAAAAGCGTGGGGTGCTTTGTACTACATTTTTACACTAATTCAGCTTTTCGGAATAGAAGTTAGAAATTATAACAATTGATACATTTATAGAACACCCCACGCTTTTACCCCAAAGACATTAATTTTCTCGTTAATCATTTTATTCTTATATTAAGAATTATTTTTTTACTTTTTAGTTCGATTCAGTATAAAAGCGTGTTTTTTAGTTTTTTTTAAACCATAATTTATTTTTAATTTTTTAGTTCGAGCTACAATTAAAGTGCGTTTTTTAGTTTTTTAAACTATCATTTATTCATTGTTGAATTTATCCTTGAGTTTGATATTTGAAGCTGGAATTATATATACGTGGCTGTCGAATTAGTCTTGCTCTTCAATGGATATTAATAAATGGGTCTGAAGTGTATTTATTCTCTCCGTTTACGAAACCTCGGATGAGTTCCGTATCGTTATATTAGATTCCGTCTCTATAGAACAGGTCAAACAAATAAAAGTGTGTAAAGAAGAAAAAGTTCGAATTAAAAAAAATTTTAATGTACCATGTTTTTATAACGGACTAAAAATTATAAAATTCCTCCTTTTCGTTTTTTTTTTTCTTTTTTCACATTTTCATATTATTTCATACATTATATTACCACTTCTGTGCTATGGTCCAAATTTCAAGTCTCTAGCCATCGGAAAATCACACAGTTTAAAATCAGTTACAAAATTCCACCCGGACAGACATTAAAGAAAGCGAGTTAATAAAAACATGGTAATATTAAGTGTCAATCGTTTTTCACCTTTTAAACGTATTCCTATAATGTTAATTCGTATCATCACTTGTAAACGTATTGCTTAAAAAATATATTTAGCAGTTAGAACGTAAATTATTTTTTTTTCACATGCACGAGCCTTTTTTTTTATTTTCATTTTCAGAAAAATGTTTATATTATGGAAAGAAATTGCTAACACACACCCACCCTCCACTTTCTCAGATACAGAACACTTTTTTTTATTTGTTTTATTTCTATTAACCGAAGTGTATTTTGTACTTACATATAATTATCTTTAAATTTAAAACACTGGCTTTAGGGTTAAACCTTACTCTTTTAGGCTTTAAATCTGAAATTAGTCGCAAATCTGGAAATGATGTATGAAATTAGTCGCCAAATCTAAAAATGGTATATGGATTTAGTCGCCAAATGAAAAATGGTATATGTAACAAGTCGCCAAATCTGGAAGTGATCTATGGAATTGTCGCCAAATCTGATTATCCTTATTCCTGACGATCCTGAAAAGGACAATGAAACAAAATTATGAAATTATTGTATTGTCATCGGTCCTTGACAAGTGTGCAAAATTTCGAATTAATCTGACCTTTTAAAGTGGGTAAAAATCGAGTTCCAAGATTCCGTTACATGCAAGTGAAACTTATAAAAGCGTGTTAAAAAGGGGTCAATGGGCACTGTAAATTTGAGAACCTCTGCCTTAGAAGTACCAAACCATTTGATAAAAATTAAATATTTTGTTAATTACTAATGCATAAGTCGACAATTAATGAGTTAGATGGACAATTTTGTCATTTGATGATAAAGTAATTGGCAAAAAGGCGGGAGAAAAAGAAGACTCTCGCAACACTTTTAATTTGGAAATAATAACACACTATAAATTAAAAGCATAATTCAGAAGAAAGTTTTTAATTTGAGGTTTTAAATTCATAAATCCTTATGGATATTTTTAGCCTTTTTTCCATCTTTTAAAACAGGGATCGGCAACCTATGGCACGCGTGTCACATGTGGCTCGCGGTACGACTCTTTGTGGCACTCTGCCCTACTCTACACATTTGTCAATTTTTGAGTGGATAGAAGTTGGATAATTCATTATGGATCTTATTTGACAAACATCTTCAGAATTATGGACATTTACGGAATTACGAAAAAATCTGAAAGATAACTCTAAAAATAAATTTACAGCTATTTTGTAAACTATTGATTATCGTTTCCACATTTGTTTATACATATCTAAGTAAAAAAATCTTTCCTCAATAAAAAAGATTTCAATCGCAAACAAATTGTTTAACAGCTGAATGCTCAGAATCGTGTCAAATTGAAAATCACAAATTATATCCCTGATTTTATGATGTGAAAGTAAAGCGGTTATTTAACTATATTGAAGGCAAAACTTATATTTTATTTTGCATATTTCTTATTTAAATAAATAAATTTAAAAATACATGATGTATGTACAATTTTAAATTTTGTTGAAGATATAGTTATATTTGGTGCTGTTTATTTCTATTTTAAGAAATATCTTTAAATGATGCAAAATTTATGTATAATAAATCTGCAGATAACTATGTTATTGAAAAATATTCTCTAACTCTGCCTGCATTATCGTGAGAATCGAATTGTTTAAACAATGCCCTACTATGTGGCACACTGAATCGTATAAGTAGATTGGTTTAACACGCCACAGCTAAAACGTTGCCGACCCCTTTTTAAAAAAATCATTTTTTAAAGATAAATTTATTCTAATTCAACAATTCTTCTTTCAGAGAGCCTACGCTCTTCTTCCGAAGTGTTTAAACCAGCGTTTCTCAAACTGTGGGGCGTGCCCCTTAGGGGGTCATGATAACTCTACAAGGGGGCGTGAGCATATTGAAAATTCAAAAACAAAAGATTATTTTAAAAATATTGATTTACTGAAAGTATACAAAAAAAATACATTGACATAATAAAGAATAAAATACACATTTACGTTGATATAGTACACTTATAAATATATCAGTACTGCACAATGTATTTTATAATTAATTTAACAATACTAAGTTAAGAACAAGTTTAATAATTACCAGTGACCTCATGGGCTTGTCATTTATAAAGTTAAATTCAAAAATTAACGTTTTTATCTTGATAATTTGTACGGTGTATAATTAATCCCTTAACTGCCAATTAAAAGTTATGCTATTCTTTCCCCGTGCCACCGTTTTCTACGTAGGCTCGCGTATGTGATGTAATGGAAAGGATAAGTAATAAATAAGCAAATCCTCTGAAGTAAGTAAATCCTTCGCAAGCAATGTCTAGGTCTTTTTATTGCATTCCAAAGCCTTCAGAATAATTTTATGGATAGCAGTGCTTAGAAAAGATCGTACTTCGGAAAGACGTATATATACGTCCGGGCAGTGAACGCTTTGGCTGAGCAAGACGTTTATATACACCGGGTGGGCACTTAAAGAGGTTAAAATCATATCGTAGCCTTAGCGTCAAAAATATTACTATTGAATTTAATACATTGTTATTGTATGGAAGGGGGGCGCGAAGAAAATTATGATAGACTATTGGGTCGCAAATATTGAAAGTTTGAGGAGCACTGGCTTAAGGTATCCGACTACCCTAAAATTCTGAACTTTGCCAAAAATTGGCAAATTTTTTCATGATTTTATTTTATGGGCCATCTTATTAGCTTTATAAAAATACGAAGTTTATCGTTTTCCGTTCACTAGAACAAAAACTACAAGTGTCTTAGTAAAAGTAGATGCCATTACTTTAACCAAGATGTCATACTTTAAAACGCGTTTTACTCGAAATAAGATTTTTTGAAAATAATCAAACGAGGTCAGCGATTGCTAAAAAAAGTTTTGAACATAATTAACTGAAATTTTTTCTGTAAGTTCTGTATAATAGTAGAATTGTTTTAACCTTCAGATTTATCAATCACTGTTTTATTACAAAATGTACGTCCCTTATGTGAATATAATCACTGCTTTTTAAGCAATTTTTATAACTAGAGATAAAGTGATCTAGTTTTTTTTTAAAAAGAAAATATCTCTTATCCTGAAGGTCATCTCGAAAATGAATAATGTAGCAATACATTAGATTGAAAAAATTGAAAATTTGTTCATAAGCCTTTGGTACAGAATGGACCGCGTTTATGCTATTTTTTGTCAATTTTTGCCTACTTTTTCCCATTTTAGTAATAATAATTTCTTTTTCTTTTCTTAATTTTAGCACATTTGTCTTAAAATGCACTAAACAAATCTAAAGTAACAAAAAAATCCCATATCTCCTTTTTTTTTTTAAGTTGTCACAACCAGTCGGATACCTTAAACTAAAGCTAAATCGAAATGAATACATCTAAGCAAATGTCGTTTATTTAATAACTGTATTATTCCTCGAAAGTCAATACTTTTTTATGAAGAAGTTATTTTGAATGCTCTGGAGAAATTGATTTCAGAGGGAATTCAATAAGTAGATTAAAAATTGTAAGACAAGATACCAAAAATGTTCGCATTTCTATGTCTACTTTTGTTATTGTTATCGAAAAGTATCAAAACAAACCTCTGATTTTATTCAAAACTTTTTTTCAATTTTATACTTTCCATTTATAAACCCAAAAGATTACGCGAAACTTTTGTGTCTTTATTAGGATAAAGACTTTGCGAAACTTTAGTGAACCTATAATAAAGGCTTTTAAGCAAAAAGAATTTTGGGAAAGTTATTTTTATTTCTTGGGAATATCTCAAGCAAGAAAGTCAAATACTTTTTAATAGTTCCCTAAAGCGTTTAGAAACATTGCTTATAAACACAGATTTCCAATAATTCTGGATTATTTTTTTTTCTAATATGAATTTTCTTTATGCTTTTAACAATCTTTGATTTTCATTTTTATGTATCATACGTCTTTTTATCCTTCATTAAATAAAAGGTAGACATGGATTCCTTAAGGTTCTTTTCTTTCCTGTTTTAGCTAAAATATTTGTAGCTAGATAATAATAAATGAAAAAATATACTCAGAATTGTATTTTTATCAGACACCAAGAAAACATTTCAAATTTTAGAAATCCATATTGTATGAAATAAGAAGTTCTTTTTTCCAAACGGGAAAATTACTATAATTATATATAAAAACTAGCAACATTATCTACACACTTCGCTTGAAGTATTGAAATATGACGTATTCAGTTGATGTTAGCCAAGAATGCTTAACGTTGAAATGACAATTCATCAACGATATTTTTTTTTTTATTTTATTGAACTATCTTTTACTTACGAAACATACTTTTTTTTTGTTTCTACGCTACTAGAGCCAAGTTACAACATTTATAAAGTTAGAAAACGGAAGAGGGTTTTTGATCTACCAAAAGTGGACATTTAAATTGCTCGAAATCTATCATGGCGAGTCTGATAACTCAAAATATTACGAATGTATTTCTATAAAACTTTTTGAACCTGATATTAATGTTATTTTCTAGAGAATATACTAAAATATTTCTTATTGTATGAATAGTTTTTGAGTTATGGTTTGTTATTTAAATAATGGTGTCATAAAAATGTAACATTTCTTATAATGTTTACTCAATCAGCTCTAAAATTTTCAAATTTTAATAAAAAATTAAAATTTTAGTACAATTTCTAGATAAATACATCTTATTTGTTTAAGTAATACTCTTACTAATATGTGTTTACTACTTTTTTCTCTAACTGCTTTGAAGTGTTTCAAAAATATTGCTAAAATTTCACTTACAAATGTGATTTTTGTAAAATTCAGGTAATTTATTTTAAATTTTGATAGTTAAATAGTAATATTTATTGGTATTGAGTCCTAAAAGAGCATTTATAATGTTTTAGTATGCTATTTTGTTAAAAAGTACTCCGAACGTGTTCGGATACCTTAAGAAGGCGAAAAAGTTCTTGTCAATAGCTCGCCGAGTTTGAATTAGGTCATGTAATAGGGCAACGAGAAGCTGGATTTTCTTTCCACAATATTGCAAAAAGACTTGACCGAAATATATTCCCTGTGCGTGATTGTTGGGAGCAGTAGTCAAGGGATGGTACTGCCTCAAGTGAACAGGATTCCGGGAGGCCACGTGCACTTTTGAGACTGCCGTGTTTGACGTACGGTTGTGGCGCATAATACTACGTATGCAGCAGAAGTTTGAGCCGCAGTTGATACGTACTACAGTGACACAACGTATTGTTAAAAATTTGTTACTCCGAGCCGGGTGCCCTGTAGTATGTATTCCACTGACTTCAAGTTCCCTTTGCAACGCCAGTGACAACAAGTCAGAGATTTGAGGACAGAGTGGAGATCAGTTGTGTTTTCTGATGAAAGTAGCTTCTGCCTTGGTGCCAGTGGTGACTGTGTGTTGGTGAGAAGGAGGTCAGGGGAACACTTACGTCCAAACTATCTGCAACCTAGACACAGTGGACATACACCTGGAGTCATGGTCTAGGGAGCATTTTCCTATGACAGAAGAAGCCCTATCGGGGTTGTTCCAAACACACTGACTATATATTTGCACGCCAGTCTGTTAGTTCAACCTATAGTGCTGTCATTCATGAACAACATTCAAAAGGGAGTTTTCCAACAGGGTAATGCTCCCCCTCACGCCACTGTTGTAAAGCAAAGTGCTCAACAGAGTGTTGACATGTTACGTTGGCCTGTGTGATCACCATATGTATCTCTAATTGAACACCTATGAGATATCATTGGACGACAACTCCAGCATCATCTACATACTGCACTGATTGTCCTAGAATTGACACAACAAGTGCAAGCAGGGAACTCCATACCACAAAGTGACATTCGGTACCTGTATGACACAATGCACGCAAGCTTGCATTCAAAATTCTGAAGGTTACACAGGCCATTAATGTCACAGTATTTCACATTTAAAATGCATTTTTTTAGTTTAAGTTAACCTGTGATCTTGAAAATTTAATCAATCAAACATGATAAATAGACAGTGTTGCATTGTCCAAATTTCATTACTCTACAATAATTTTTTCTTGGTGTTGGAAATTTTTTCCCCGTCAGTGTAGTAAAGAGATGATTTAAATTTTGGTTTTTCCGAAGAGAACTTTATATATTATTAGTACAAAAGTTCTGCATTAAATAACAATTTATGCAAGAAACAAAATGTCGTGTGAGAGGACAAGGAATTTTTCACACAGAATTTTAGCTTTCAAGTGCAATGTAATAACATAATGAACAACAGAACTGTATACAACAGTGCTTCTCAAAGTTTAATGTTTACTACCCAATATTCAATCATAATTTTCATCATGCCCTCCTCCATATAATAATAATGTATTTAATTCAATAATACACTTTGACACTAAAGCTACAATACTCCTCTCACCTCTTAATTGCCATCGCCGTGTATAAGCGTCTCGCTTGGCCAAAGCGTTAATTGATCCGTACGTATATATACGTCTTTCCGAAGTATGGTATTTTCTGTGCACTGCTATCCATAAGTTGGCTCCACCAATCAAATCACTGGGAGGCTCTGCCCGCCTAGGAATAACTATCGAAGGGGCCAATCGCATCACGGCGAACGGACTTCGTCCGCTAGCTATCTCTAGCAGGCGTAATGCCACTGCCCATTAACTATTCCTCTTTTCTTAAATTTTTTCTCCCTTTAACTTTAATTTATGCAACACTAATTTCAGTAATCTAGTCTTATAACTCTGATGTGGAGGTACATCCCCTTCGGGGATAGGAACTCCGTAATTTACACGCCACTTGCCACTTGCTTGCTATCCACAAAATTATTCCAAAGACTTTGGAATGCAAGAAAAGGACCTTTACAGTGTTTGTGAAGGATTTACTTTTATTTATTCAAAATTACTTGCTGTAATTGGTATCGCTTATATGGTGCCACTCTAAAAAGTGACACCAACTCTCAGGGAATGTACTAGGTCTGCAAAGGTTTTAATGCCAATGCGTAGCCCCATTAGGGAAAAAACTTATTTCAGAGGATATGCTTATTTATTCCTTTTCTCTTCGCCCCCCCAATACATTACATACGCTTACCTAAGTGAAAAATGGTGACATTGGGGAGCGAATCGCATAACTTTTAATCGGCAACAAAATTATTAAGACAAGTGTTAATTTTTGTGTATAATTTTACATATGACAAGCCTAAGGGGTCGTTAGTAATTATTAATGTTGTTCTTAATTTAGTATTGTTAAATTAACTATAAAATGCATTGTCCAGTACTGATACATTTATAAATGTATTATATCAGTGTAAATGTGTATTATTTTTTTTATTATGCCAAAATGTATTTTGCTTGTTTAATTTCAGTAAAAATTAATATATTTGTTTTAAATAAGCTTTTGTTTTCGACTTTTCAATATGCACGCGCCCTCCTTGTAGAGTTATCACGCCCCCCCCCTTGGGGGACGCGCACCACAATTTGAGAAACGCTGGTATACGAAAGTTGTTCATATGCAAAATAAATGAACAAGATTTCGATAAAAATTAAACCAATAAATGTATTCAACATTTCCATAAAAAATTTTAACTTTTCAAAAAGAAAAAAGTTTATTTTATATTTTATTTGAAGTACATATTATTAGCAAAAAAAACTTACAAAGCAATTATTACTTGATCTGAAAATTTATAAATCTTAATTGCATTAATATCTTTCGCGAATTTATAATCAAATTTCTATATTTTTCAAAAGAGTAACAGAATGTTTTTTCGAAAAACTTAAATTTTTCAAACGAAAATTAATAAAACGAATTAAAAATTATCCTTGAAAATGAATTAAGTAAACTTTAATGGTGCTTACTTACGAATAACATCCTTATTTTTCGTGTGTAACAGTTGTTGGCAATGGACAAAAACGTACACTTCAGTTTACAATGCAAAGAAATTTTATTTTATATTTAGTTTTGTTTCTTGATCATTTTAAATAGAAAACTATTTTTAAAACAAATTTCTAGTCTTTTAACAAATATACTCTCAATTACTTGGAAAATTAAATTAATTACAAAAATAGATTAAGGAATAAAGTAAAGATAGATAAGAAAATAAACTTTAAATTAAAAACATTCCTTTCAAAGAAGTCCCTGAAAAGTTGTTTTAAACATATCGATTTATTTTTTCCCGCTAAATAGACACACAGACTTCTCTTTTTATCATTCAAAATATTTATCCCTTTACGTATAATAAGTAAGTCTGTTTGTTTTTATATTCATTAAAAATTAATGGATATTTTAAAGACAAAAAATAAGATCCTTTCGAAAATAATTTTTATCCTAATAAGGAATTAATGAAAATATATAAATGGAATATAATTATTATTAATCTTCAAATTACACATCGGAAAGAAAAAAGATGTAGAACACTAATGAAGTTCAAAAATTATTTTTGAAAGTAACTAAAGATATAAAACCTGGTTTTATATATGTCTATTCATATTTTTAAACATTAGAAAAAAATTAAATATTAAAATAAAATGTAAAATTTTAAATGATTTAATAATTTCTGGATAGTAATAATTCAAATGAAGAAAAATTATAAAATTCCACAAATACACACATTCTTCACTGAATAAAGAAAAAAATCTTTATAATCAAACAACTGGTAATTAAAAATCGTTTTCATAAATGCTAAGAGAGATGTACTTCTGTTCATTTTTTTGTTCAAAATAAAATGCATAGGATAAAAATATCTCTTTTTTTTCCGAATTTGACCATAATCGGGTGGAGACCTACGATTGGAGACCATAGTTTAAAGCATTCAGGAATAATTTTTCATACGAATATATATTTTTTCTTATCTTTTTTACCGAACTTTACCGAAGAATCGAGATGTGTACTTGATTTTCTGAAGAATAATGATTTTATCGAGTTATATTCAAAATGAATTATGTGCGATCGTTTTAATTTAAGATTTTTCTAATAATTTAGTAATTTATTACATTAATGGTATCAATTTTTTAAATTTTTTGTCAGAAATTTCTAAAATATATTTTTTTTAAATTATTAATAAAACCATTTAAAATAAATCTATTTTAAAGCTAAAAAAAACGTCGCAAGCGCATTACGTTTGCTTAGAAATTGCTTTAATAAAATTATGTTTGGGAACTATTGATTCTCCATTAACTTTTATTGATTCTTTTTGAAAAAATTATTTGAAAAAAAACAACGTAAATTCAAGTTAAACAGTTTCTTTCAAATCAAATTTTCCTATGAAGATAATAATTTCCGTAATACTCTGAAAAAATCAAAATTGTTTTTAATCATAATTAGTTTTTCTCTCCTTTTCTATGATTAGTTTTTTTTAAATTTTCTTTCTTTATCTTACAATTTCCAAACAGTTTGGATAAACTCTATTATAATAATACTAATAAAACTGAAAATATTTCAAACTTTATTAATTCGAAGTATTTTTAGAATTCAAATTACAACTCAATTTATGTCGTGTTTATTACCAAAACATTTTTTATATGACCGATTTTCTTTTGCAAATTAAAATAAAAATGTAATTTTATGTTAAAATAAAAGTGTTTTGTACAAAAGAAATCAATTCCAATTCTAGCTATCAGTAATTAACTTTTAATTAATTTTTACTTTTAGAAGGCTTAAAAACTTTTAGAAACTAAAACATGTCTGCAAATTTTTTGTTGCATATGTAACATTAAAAAGTTTTGAAACATGATTTTTCTCTTAACATTACTTTTTTCATTAATTTATAGTTTTTAACACGAATTAACACTTTTTTCTAGAGTTATCTGCAATTTAAACGTTACTAATCAAAATATCGCATAATTTAAGAAATTTAAGAAAACGCCTTAAAATTTTCGTAAGTACTTCACAGTTAATTCGTTAGTTACAGAAATGTTTGTGTCGCTTCAAATATTTTAGATACTTTTAATCAACGCAAGCTTCTTAAAATAGCTTTTTTATGGTTTCGAATAAAAAATTTTATTGTTTAACATACAGTCGACTCTCGATAATTCGAAGTTGGTGGGACCAATGAAAAACTTCGAATTATCAAGAGGGTAAAAAAAAAACTCTCAAAATACTAGAAGAGAAATTTTTTTGGACACATTTAAATTTGAAACTATCTTGTAAAACAACAATTATAGATATGTATAAAACTATTTTAAAAAGTATTTTTAAAAAGTGCATTTCTATGGTATAAATATATACAGAAGTCAAAAGTCCCTTATTAAAATAATACATTTATGTATTAAACACAATTATTAAAATAATATATACTGTACATAATTAATATTTTTGACGAAAAAACTGTTATCTTTTTTCCTTATTGGAAATAAAATCATTTCGCACCTGGCTCTTTCAGACACTGTCCTCAACACCGTTGATTCTTGAAGGCACGGTTCAGTCCGGCCCATGCCCTATTTGGTACAACTTGCTATACGTCACACAGATGAGCCATAAATCGTCATATCAGTCCGACGCAAAATACACAATCCTACGCATTACAATACTTCTCAGACAGATGGCCATCATGGGGGCTACATTACAGGGGGAGACACGCAGAGACAATACAACACAAAACTTGAAAGCTCCAACTTGTTCGGTACTGGGCTGTACATAAGAGTGAATGTTTGAATTGTCGTGAGTTTTATAAGATAACTTGGAATTATCGCGTGTGTAGTAGTCTAACCAGCCACATATTTTACTTCGAAATATTGAGTGTACCAAATCGTATTGTTTTAGTTCGAAATATCAAGTTTTTCCAGGGACTGAGCAAATACTTCGAATTTTCGAGAGGGTCGTATTATCGAAGGTTTGAATTAGAGAGAGTCGACTGTATTAGATTTTTTTTGTAGTTGAATCACTTCGAATTTCATGAAGGTATTTCTTCATCAAAATGATAATTTAATCATGACTTTCTATGTTCTTAAAGCAGATTAACTTTGACAAATATTCGCTAAATTGTTTCCGAAGTATTTTAAGAAAATAATATTTCCTTTCTTCGTTTCGAATTTTACTTTTCATTTTCCGTTAATGATAGCAACAACCACACTCGAGTTGTATTCAAGATAGTATTAAATAATGACCAATTATCTCTCCCGTTCTCTCTCTCTACTTGTATACAGATATACATGGACAGACAGAATGTGCGTGTGAGAGAGAGAAAATAAGAAATAAAAGATTCAAAGAAAACAAACTCATGTTAATGTTCCAAAATGCTAAATAATTATACTTTTGAATTCATATTATACAAGGTGTGACAAAAAAAAATAAGTTTACGGACTGCGCATGCCCTAGCCGTTAGACTTAATGTGAAGGAGTAGGAATGGAGTGTGTGTATGTGTGGATATTTAAAATAGATTCAAAAATAAATCCCCTATATAACACTTAACTTTTATTTTCCGTTAGATCTTCAAGTCTTAAATTAAACACCCAATTATTTCTCCAAACAGAACACTTCTAATCCCAAATGATTGTTTTTATAACCCATATGTCATCCTTAACTTTCCAATGTAACTCCTAACTAAGAAGGGTACTTAAAACATCTGGACATAAGTAGTAAAGCCACTTAGACTTCACTTGACTACCTTTTGTCTCAGCGTAACGTCTGTCGATTACTCGCTAAATAAAACCGTTTTTAATAAAGCTTCGTGTTGAAACACGATATTATATATATAATTCCTCTATCTAGTTCAGTTTTTTTTTATCCTTGTTTGTAAAAGACGTTGTTGTATCGAAGTGCGACAATCATGATAAACTTAAAAATCGAGCTGTACATAAATTTAAAAATTCCTGTTGAAATTTAAAAAATCAACTGAATGATTTAAATTGTTAAAGGAGTGTTTGGAGACAATTGCACGGCACATAGTCAAATTTTTGAAAGATTGGGAGGTTTCTGAAGATGATGAACATTCTTGTAGATGTGTGACATGAAGAAACGGTCATTCTCATCGGTTTTGTTCGATATCAATGACATTACCGTGATTGAATGGATACCTCGAGGCCAAACGGTAAAACTAAACTTGTAGTACTACATTGAGGTCCTGAAAAAGTTTAGAGAAAGAGTGAGGAAGAAAAGCATGATCTGTAGATCAACAACTCGTAAATTTTGCACCAAGACAACTAACTCCTCGGAGCACATTGTGCTCTCTGAAAAGAGTTCATGGCGATCAAACGCATTACTGTGCTCAAGCATCCATCGTACTCACCAAATCTCCCACCATACTTCCACCTTCTTAAAGAGAAAAATGCATTGATGGCAGCACATTTGATGAGGTGAAAGCAAAAACGGCACACTTAAAGAATAGTGCGATACCTAATGAGCCGCAGCACTGTTTTAAATGGTGGAAAACTTGTATGAAGCTGTATATGATAGGAAAGGGGAGTAAGTTGAAGGGGATTAAAAGATATTTGTACATTGCTTTATTTCAATAAAACAATGCTTTAAGACTAGTCCAGTTATTTAATTGTCACAATGGTATGCTTATATTAGAATGGATCACGGCTATATGAAGAAAAAAATTATTATTAATCAAAGCCTATTTATGCGGAAAAGATGTTCTGTAGTATGAGATAGAGAAATAAAAATAATAATTTCAAATTTTAATATTACCAACGGGTTAAATTTTCGAATAGTTGTACGAAAAGCAATGCTGAATGGTTTTAGACTCACAATAAAATTATTTTTCTACAATATAAATAACCAAAAATGATGATTATTCATAGATGAGTATTGAGTTGCAAATAGTACTATTTTTACTTTGCAATATTTCATAACCCAGCTCTCTCTTCCCTCACCGATATTCAAGCTTTTTATTATGGTCTTCTGTATTATTGTACACTGTCATTTAGACAGTAGTTTCTTAAAAATTTAATACTAAAGAAACAGTTAAATATACCAGTTGAGCATTTTTCTTGCAACTCTTTAATATAGGAGTGGCCAACCCGCAGCACGTGTGCCACAGTGTGGCAATGTGGAGCTGTAACAGTGGCACTCGAAGATTTAATAAAAAATTTGAATAGATAATAATTATTTTTTTTGCAATCTAGTTGAAATGTGGTTGTTTCAGACAAAGATAAGCCTTTCAAAATTTATTTTAAATAAACTTAAATGAATTACAGTAGAAATTTGTCGTGGAGCGAATGCACCTGCATTGTTCTGCGAGTTGACTTTCCAAAAGCTTTTTTCACTTGCGAGATTTTGGAATTTGAAGGAGTGTATTTTAAAATATATATTTGAAGGGAAAAAACACTGGACTGCCCAGTGAGTATTTGCTATGGTAGAATGAAGACAGGCTCTGTGATTTAAGTTTTCTTGCGATATTATAGGACACTTGATTTTGGAGAAAAAAAGTAACATATTTCACATTAATGCAAGAGCTATCTACTAAAGTCACTAGTGCTCAGATTTAGAAATTTCATATCCATTTTTGCAGGATATTTTCAGTGCTAGGTTTGATAATTTTCAAGATGATAAAAAAATGCGGATCTTTCCACAAATTCTTTTTTCAAATTCAGGTGGGTAACTATTAGTTACCCACCTGAAATCCAAATTAAATTTATTGTATACAACACCATGCTACTCTAAAAAGAAAATATAAGGCATTCTATTATATTTTGAAAATAAACATTAACAAGCAATTTTTCAAATTTACACGATTAGGCTGTCATATATTGTTCTAAGCATGAATCAACATACGTTTATGAACAAGTGTTTTCTTTTATGAACATAGCACAAATTTAAAATATCGTTCAAAATTAACTAAACTGATTAACAATAAAATTTAAGTTTGTGCTTTGGACTCATTTATTACACTCATGTCCATAAATTAAGGATAATGAAGTTCAGGCAAAGAAAGAGACAGAAGCAAAACAAATTTGACTTATTTGTAAAGTCTATTTATTAAACAAAAGGTAAAGAGCAAAAAAGATGCTATATGTTTGACATAATTAATAAAAATTGCGATTTTTACTCCCTGGAGCAAATTTCAAAAAAGAACCTATTTACAAAAAACAGTATAACATGGTTAGTATGATGGTTAAAACGGAGTATGTCTCCCGGACGATGCAATAAAGGCCTTACAACGCCTACGCATGCTGAGTATCAAATTATCAATCTGATCTTGGGGAATATTACACCACTCATCAAGCAATGCCCTCGAAGTTCCAGTAGACAGGTGGAGGGGTTGACGGGCTGCAATTCGTCGGCCAAGCATATCCCACACATGCTCTATTGGATTCAAGTCCGGTGAGTATGCTGCCAATCCATACGGGTGATATCCTCCGATTGAAGGCATTCGTCTACAATGTTTGCACGGTGAGGACGGGCGTTGTCATCCATAAACAGAAATTCAGCACCCATGGCACCCCGAAACAAACGTACATGTTGTTCCAGAATGACATCCCGATAGATGTGGCCTGTCATCGTAACACTCTGAACATGCAGGTCAGTTCTGGAACCAAGAATAATTCCTCCCCAAACGAGCCATCCTGACCACCGTAACGGTGTCGTTTAATGGTGTTCTCTTGGTGGTAACGGGTACCTGGCGCTCTCCATATGAATGCCCGGCGAGAATCAGACTGCAAACTAAACCTGGACTCGTCGGAAAACATCACACAAGACCACGCCCTGACCACTGTGTGCGGTATTCACAATGCATACTCTCACTCAGGTAATCCGCAGGCGCATGGTGATTGCAGTAAGGGAACACATCTGACAGGCGCACGACATATGTGCCAATGGCCTGTAACACCTTGGTCTGCCCGAACTGTGTCGTAGATGCTGAAGTAGCGAGCTGACGAGATCAGGTCTGATGCGTATCCGTTTTTCTTTTGGGCAGTAACTGCCAAATACCCAGATCCTCATTCGACGGCTGTATGGGGTCGACGACAGCTGTACATCTCTCACTTACCATCATCTTGGAGGTCGTGCCAAAACTGGAATGAAACACTCTGGGAGTTCAATTCTCGGATACTTCCGCTAGGTACGTCCACGATCTCAGATCGTCAAATAATTCTACGTAAAAATGCACATGTCCTTTGTGTCCATAACTATGCGTTATTGCAACTAAGCTAAACGCTTGTAATTTAACTTCTTTGCCCATTCATATACCCTCTCTTACACTCTCGTCATTGTGAGCGTACTATCCGCATACTGGTGGTTTCCTGTAATTTGCATTCTTCTTCAAGATGTGTGATGATGTAATGTGAAATTTTATGAGTTCAATTTTCGTGCAGTTCTGGAATATCGCAATTTATGGACATAAGTTATATTTTCTTAAATTTCCCACTACTTAGACTTGTATTAAGGAGCTTGCTAAAAATTAATAAAAAGCCTGTAGTAACAGTTTCTCACCTTTTCATTTGTTCGAAAGTTGGAAGTGGCACGTTTAAGTTATTTTATCGAAGTGCCACCCTTCTTAAAGGTTAGCCACCTTAGTTTAGAAATGTTAAAAGGAACAGAATATTTACTTTGTAACAAGGCTAATTGCTTACCTTTACCATAATATGCTGAAATACCTAACTTCATCCTTTTGAGGTAGATTCAACGATAAAACTTATTTTATTTATTTCCCATTATCTATATAATAAAAATTTGTTTTGCGTATTTTGTTTGAAATTTTAAAAATAAAATTTTGATCCACCCTTATATATATATATATATATATATATATATATCTATATATATGTCATATGTATGATATATCTCTCTTACTATCATGTATATATATATGTAAATATATATATGAAAAATTCGAACTTTTGTTTCTTCTTTGCCAAAGTAGGTATTACGCATGTACCATAGTGGTCATGTGTCGGACAATGTTGGTGTGGTGCAGATTAATTTGAGCCTAGTGCCGTTGAAGACCCACTACGTAGAAAGTGCCGATGCACGTTAATTCTGTTGTTGAATAATCAGGCTCTAATGTCCTTCTTTGGTGTGATGGGTGTATCGTAAGACAGCGCCAGTTCAGGTGTCAACACCGTGACCGACCAATTGAGTCCTTCGCTGCAACAGCCCTCTTGCAACTTTGTAGTGTGACGTTATATGACTCTCTTTCTTGCCGAAAGCCGTAGAAAAAGTAAGCGCACTGGTTATCGGTTGTCAAGAATGTCTTCAAATCATCAAACTTGGAGATAAAACTACTTATAGATAGTTCGAAATCTTTGGTGAATCATTTGAAGAGGTCATTCTAAAAACTTTAGAATACTTCACTTGTGATAGAGCAAACAAAGTTGTTTAAATATTTTGAGTCAAACTTTTGACTGTATACGAGAAATTGTGATTACGTATTTTAATTGATATGTTTCAATATTGCAGATACTTAAATTGTGCCTTGTGGAGTTCAAGCCTGTTGCTGTATTGTTATCTCCATCTGCCAAAATTACAAGAAAATTTCAGATTAAGCTACGATTTACTCAAATAAAGCATGCTCTGCATTGAGTTGTGATGTTCGGTATGCCTCGTCCTCTAATCCCCTTGCCTTCTCCGGACCAGCTAGATGTGTGAGAACTGAATAAAGTCGGCTAGTTCACTCTGAATATGTCTGATACCTCAAGTCAACACAATAATAATCAAATAAGATTGTGATCTACTAGAGCGCGGTAGAATAGTTACCGGCGGATAAGTTACGGAACCCTCAGCTATTTTACGATACTCCGCCAGCAAACAATTTCAACCCACACACTACATATCTCTAACTTCTTTTTATAATGCTTACAATACTTGTACTCTGTATGTCACTGTTGTGGCCCACAATATTGTAGGGGATCAAATCCGATCGATTGATCCTCACAATCATCAATACACACTTTATAAACTTAGATCCACTGCCTACTAACTCAAATTCTTGAGATATGCAGAATTTATATATAAACTTGTTTGTATTATCACGTTTCTTACCTTCGGTGAAAGTTGCTTGAAAATATTTCTAAAGATCTCCATAGTGTTAGGTAAGTCGCGTATATAGATCGTTACAGAAGAACTTTTATACACACGCATAAAATAGTAAACGATGTATAGTATCGGACCCCTTTAGCATAGTACTTCACTGATTCTTTTGGTCATAAGTCCTATTGCTTCAGAGTGCATTACGTTCAGAATACCATGCGTGGCTATACCGCTTTTGGTCTTGTAAATTAAATTTGATAAAGGTGCTTGTCGTAAACTACACCTATCTACCACAGTTCAATGCCGCTAGATCGCCTTGATTGCACGGGAGAAAATGTTGAGTTCAGACGTGATATCCGGAAAATCAATTTTGGTCAATTTTGAGCAATGCATGGTTACTTGTCGTCCATGATACTAATCGTCATCAGTAACGCATTATCCAGGGCCTGTGATCTGCTGCCAGCACTATCTAAAATCTCCGATTATTTGTTCCTTCAAAACACCCAGGCACGGCTTTACCATGAAGAACATGCCTTCATGGCTTCCACCAGACTCAGACAGTTCGAATAGGCAGTAGATTCCATGCTATGTGGAGTTCTCTCATTTTGGACGTCTGTCAGTGAAGTAAACAAATGCGGTGATTCATTTACCAATTACCCGTTTCCAGTCCTCAGATGTCAGGTATCTTCTTTCGACACCATTGCAAAGCAAATGTTTGCCTTGGGCGAAATGATGGTTTCTCACGGTGCCGACAATGCTTCTATTCTCTGCAATTCTCTGAACGCTTAGCTGAAATCTATTGGAAAGTCTTGGTTGGGTTTGTCAGGTTGAGCACAATTAGATCCATGTTTCTACCACAATTCGTTGGAGATGATGCCAATCACGCTCTTGACAAACTGTACTCGAACCGCAGTTATATCATCTAGAGAAGGACAGTGGATTATTATTCAAACTTTTGAAAACCTTTGATATGGCTGCTTTTAAGAATCTAGCGAGATTTGTTGTCTTTGAAACGAGACTCCAGCTAAACAATAAATCCTTTTCAGAGTGAAGAAAGATCTGTCGTTTTCCCATCTTCACTTCCATTGTGCCAAAGCACTCCTTACATCTTACGCCATACATTGGATGTATATTCACGTTCATAAAACTGTGAGTAACACTACACCCTCATTAAACTCAAGATTTCTAATTAATTCGCCAGTTTGTGTGTTGGTGGTGATAGTCAAAAGAAAGTATAAACGTCTAAAATGAATGCTAGGGAAGCAAATGAGAAACTAGAATTTCCCTTTTAGGTGTAAAAAAATAAGCATCTTTCATTTGTCATTTTATTGAAAAATACAGCGGTTCTCAGATTGCGGGGCACGCTCTCCTAAGGGAGATAATGATAACTCTACGAGGTGGGTGCAGCGAGCATGTGAAAGTCAATAAAAAGGTGTATTAAAAAGTTATTAATTGACGATAAATCAAACAAAATGCATTCTGACATAATAAAAAGCTAAAATACGCATTGTCATGGCATAATACACTATAAATGTATCAGTACCCCGTGCCATTTATATTTAATAAACAATACTAAGTTAAGAACAAGTTACAGTTCCAATAAAATATGGATAGTATTTAAGTGTAACTTCATCTGATAATTTTACGGTTTATAACTAATCACTAACTCGGATTAAAGTACGTGATTCGAGTCACATGCCACTTTAAGCGTAGGCTATTATTGTGTGATGTGTTGAAGAGGCAGGGAGAATAAATAAGCAAATTCTCCGAAAAATAAATAAACTTAAAGCGCTGTCAAGATGCTTTATTTCCTAAAACCTTCGTATATTTTTAAGCGTGTACACAAATAAGATCGTGCTTAGAAAGATATATATACTTCCGGGGCAATTAACACTTTGGAAAGCGAAACGTTCTGCCGCCATAGTAAGAGTTAAGTGGTATTGTAGTTTTAGTGTCAAATTACGGTATTGATGAATAAATACAGTGATTATCTGACCTATGGAGAGAGGGTGATGAAAATTATGATTGAATATTGGTCGCAAATACTGAAAGTTTGAACGAGAGTACTAAGTAATGGAAAAGGCAAGAGAGGTGAACTTTGTTCTCTTTGATCTGTTGGTCACAATTGGGTGATTCTCCTAAGCATGTTTATCTTTAGAGAAGAACACACTGTGACACTTAAAAATATTCAAACTTCATAGAAATGTCATTACTTTATCTTCATTCATGTACATTGTCGTGCGTGTTATTGTAAGACTAGCACTAATATGTCAAAATATATTTCTCACGATTTTTAAAAATGTAATTTGGGCTTATTCTTTCCCAGAATTCCATTTCTTAAATATCTTTAGTATATTTATATTTCTAATTGTTTTCTCTGATTCTTACTGAACCGTTACGCAATGTAACTATTTTCATTTCATAATTTTCTTTCAGATAATAAAATTAAGTTTACAAAATTTTCTTTATTACCAACAATAAGCGCCCCATTCTTACACTTAAGATGCTTGCTTATCATTGTTTGTTGTTTTAACTAGTTATGTTGATATTTTTTTATATTTGTGCCAAAAGTTTTTTCATGTTTTTGTGTTTGAATGTATTCACGAGAAATGATAAATAAATTCCACTGCGCTTCATTCTTATTTTTAAAAATGAATTTACATTTTTTTAACTGCGAAATCAAAAATGGCTGTCTAGGAAACAAAAAGTTGCAAAAAGCAGTTAAAAGGTCATTTTGAATCATATTATTAGCATTAGTAAGTGAAAATTTTCCCAACGCTCCCATTTGTTCTGACATGGTTGCCTGGGGCTTGGCTGTGTTTTGCAAAGGGAAATGTCTGAATCATTTTGAAAACATTCATGACACATTAGAGACACCACAAAAACACATTTTTAAACACTAATGGCCATTCAAAAGCAATTTGCTCATTTTTTAAATCCCCTAAACTATATCTCTGAGTCAGTTCATGAAGTTTTAACATCATCTGTTTTTTAAATGCTATATCTAATCTCTTAAAGCTAGGTTCACAACAGAAAAAAATCCACAAATTTAGACATTTTAGTAAATTTCTCATTTATTTGAAGTTATTTAATAAATAATCTTCCAGCACTGTTTTTTAAATATCTATAAAGCATTCAAATGAAATTTGAAACAAGGGTAATTAAGTCTCATCTCTATTTAAATCTCTAGAAGAGCTGATGTTACGTCTAGTTTTCTTCCCTTGTGATGTCGCCAAATGGTGCTGTTCTCTTTGGGCAATGAGCCAGAAATTTATGAAAATTATTCTTAGATTTTCGGTTGTATTGTGAATATAGCGAGTGCATTGTAGATTCATTCTAAAGTTTCATGTTCCAATAAACTTTGAAAACAAATTACATTCGTTATTACATAATTGATGTATACAAACATTTTTCAAGCGAATTGTTGTGTTAACAGTTTTAGTTGTTTTAACAATGTTAATGAAAATTAACCCTTCAGAATCACGATTTACAATTTTATAATATATAAGCAAAAAGTAATTTATGCATCTGCGAATTAAGAAATGCTTCTAAGACCTCTATTACATGTCAGAGAAACAAAGATAATGTGAGCCTTTTTAATGTATACATATATTAAAGGGCTCGCCCTACAACTATTCAAAGGGCTGACACATTTTCTTTGTAAATATTTATTTATTTTCTATATTAGTGGGAAACAGAACTTACCATTTTGAAAATATTTCAAAAAAGGAAGAAAAGGTAGAGCTAATGTTATAACTGTACCTGCAAACTAACTTTACTCTCTCTCTCTTTTTAAAACGTTTTCTCCATTCCAACTAAAAAGAATTAACAAACATTTGTTTATATAGATATTATAATGTTTTCTTCTCCTATTAAAATTAATTTTTGTTTATCCATTCATTTGAAATATAATGCCTTTTCACTTACACTGAGTCACGTAAACTTCTGGTTTCTGTAAGGTCACTCAAAATCGAATAGCTTTAAATTTAATTGTATTTATGTAAAATAGAATTTCCAACAACAAATATCCGGGGAATCCGTTTTCTTTTCATCTAAAAGGTATAAAAGCTGCAGGCACGTTTCCCACGCACTCTTTTCGAGTTTATAATGCTAGACGTTGTCGAGTTACGCCCACACTGTACTGCTTGGCCATAATGGTTTGGATGTCACTAAAATATAGTTTGCTCTAAAGTCGTTCATATGAAAAGAAGAAAATGAAGTTATTTTCCAATACTACTTAATGACTGCGATTTGGAATAAATAGTCGGATACAAGTAACCCATACACAATAAAACTGAAGGGGAAAGATAATAAGAATTTTCGATACTAAGTATTTATAAATTGATAAATTAAAATTTGGATACAAAAATATGCACACTGAAGTATCTATAAATATAGAAGATACTACGCGGACTTATACATAGTTCCATATGGTTGAAAAACCGTGCTGCCTCCTGGCCAGATACCCAGGACTCTGATTTCAAGGATGCTCTTGGACTTGCTACTGAAGAGAGAAAACCTACAGTTACGACAGATCTATCTCTGAATGATTCCGACTCTAATTTCTTTGAGTGAACTAAATGTATTTCAAAGTTTTCTGTCATCATTAGAAATTTGGTACATGTGAAACGATTCCTTTTAAATGCTAAATCAGCAACGAATGATCAAAAAGACTCTTTGCTCAAAGAAAACCTTAGTGAAAAAGAGCTCGCAAATCTGAGCTCGAAATTCTCCTTTTCATACAGAAGAGACTTTTGGTAAAAAATGTCGACTCATACCACCGAACATTGTCGTTTGCCTTGATTCTGAAGGCCTCTTCAGAGTGGAGACAAAACTTTTCTCTACGGATAATGGAGATTACTTTAGACGACCTATTTTATTACCTGACAAACGTGAACTTGTTTTAATGCTCATTGAAAAGACTCATTGAATTTATAACCATTCAGGTGTCCAAACACTTGTCCTATGAGAAAAGTATTGGTCATTGATATCGAGGAAAGTTGTCCAATCAGTCGTGTCCAAATGTGCAATTCGCCAAAGATTTAAATTGAAACTGTTCACTTCTGTGTTTGCACCTCTTCCAGAAGAGCGTGAGAGAATGTCAACTATGTTTGAGACGATCGGTGTGGACCTAGGTGGTCCTCTGCTCCTGCAAAATCGTGACAAAGTGTGGATCGCAATTTTCATTTGTGCGGTTTACCGTGCCATCCATTTTGAACTTGTCTCGGATATCTCCACATAGAATTTTCTTCTTGCATTGAGAAGATTCATTTCCCGTCTAGGTTGAGTAAAAACAATTTACTCAGACAATGGTACAAATTTTTTGGGATTCAATAACAAACTCCAAAACATCGATTGGAGTGCCATATTTGCTCACTCTGATTTGAAGATCTCCTGGCACCTTAACCCTCCGACCACCACTTGGTGGGGTAGTTGGGGAGAAAGGATGTTTCGAATGCTAAAAGAATTGCTGAAACGAAATTTAAGAAAAGCTTTTCTTCAATATGATGAGCTTTGGGTCATCGTATGTGATTTCGAGGCTTGCAATCTTCGCAAACGTGCAACATCTTCACGCCGTAAAACATAAACTTAAAACTCGGTTCCAAAAGAAACATATCTCAGTTTTAAAGCAGATGGGCAATAGAGTACAAACTCCACTTTCTGTTGGAGACATTGTATTAATTAATTTGGATAATAAGATACGCGTAGATTGGCCATTAGCTAAAATTATCGAAATTTACAAAAGGCGTGACGGTGTTTCCCGTATAGCAAGAATGAAAACTCAGAGTGGTGAACTGATATGTCTGATTCAACGTTTGTGCCCTTTGAAAACTTCAGGTAAAATTGCTGAATTTATGAGAGAACCAACAACCACCAGAAGTGGTAGATTTATTAAGCCTAAGGCTTAAACTAATATTTAGAACATTTTCTTTGGAACATTTAATTTTTCTTTCTTAATTTCAATTTTTGTTAAGTTTTTACAGATTAATTTGTGAATTACTTTTTAAAACAAATGTTTAATTTTGTTACATAATTAATGAACATTTAATTTTTGTATTTCAATTTCAATTTTTAGTGTTAAATTTTTCTGGATCAGCTTGTACACTACTTGTTAAAACATGTTTAATTATCTAGAAATCTAAATTTTTATGCTTAAGTTAAACTATAGTTTTTGTGAGCGGAGGATGTTGTATCTCCTCCATTGCATACCATAATAATGATCAGAATTCGTAAGAAAGACGCATGAAATGCTTACGAAATGTGCTAAATTATTCATAAAAAATTATTCAAGCGAGTGAAAAATTACTTTATTAAAATAAATAATTATTTATTATTATCGTTAAAAATTATTTATTTCGAAAACAAAACTAGTAAACAAATTACTGCATCACATTTAAGTCAAATATGAAAAATTATGTATTTTATTCCTAATTACTATAAAAACAAATCTAAGAGGAAAATTATGATACAACATTATTCCGCTTATTAAATATATCCACTTACTTATTGTTTATTTATATCCTTTAGCTACATCACGAACATTTCGCTCATATTTATAGCTTACCTACCCTTTTGATCACCATCTAAATTGCTCCTCCGATAAATATCGACACTTTTCACATCTTTTAATATATCCCGCCTCCAATTACGCCAAACATAATTCATTTATCGCCAACACCGAACAATAAGCAATGGCAATTTTTCACGGCACCTAACAGAACGGGCCATATTATTCTTAATTTAAATGAAAATCCAAATAAACATTTTACCCTCTTCTACAAAATTTTCGCACCCGGGTGGGGTGTCATCTCAAATGACCACTTCAACCCGAATAGCCATCAAAAACCCCAGTGTCTACGACGGAATAAATTGAGTGCTATAAAGGATGGCCCAAGGCCGATAAGCGGTTAAAAGGGTCCTGCGCCTTCATTACGGTTGGATATAGGAAGTCGAGATGCGACAATGCCTTTTCCGGCTGTGCGGGTAATGAGATAATTTAGATACTGGGGCGGATAGTGAGAGAGGGATGAGTTGCCGCCCCTGCAAATTGGATCCCTTCGCTCGGGCCTAGGAATCAGAGTCTTTCGTGTTTGCGTCTTCGAGTGTGCTAGATACGATATGAAGTAGGGGTCGTTCATAAATTGTAGTTTTTGTATTGTAGCATCTGTTTAATTTTGTGACAGTTTCCCACGTTAAATTTAATAATAAATTAATTTATTATGGTATTCATAAAATATTATGTTGTTGAGTAGTCAGGACCGCGAACTAGTAGCAGCGGTTGTTTCCAATGAGGAATTCTAATCATGATTTATTTGAAGATCCCCCCCCCTCTGTGTAGTGGGGCTGATGTACATTTAGAGATGGAACTTCGCCTCGGCGGGAGGGAGGGGAGGGTTAAAATGCAAACAATTTTAAAATAGATGTAATTCTTTGAAATTAAAATTAAATAATTCAAATCTTTTACACATTGTTTATAACGGAATGAGGTTTCAAAAAGGTGCAAAATGTTTAAAATATAATCATAATTATAAAAAATTATAAGCATATGTGAAATTAAGAAACGTTTCTGTACTAAATATTATGTAAATTTTACGTTTCGCATGCTATTTTCTAATATAGTAACCTTTGATGTATAACAATTTATAGAATTACAAATTGTACCATACTCTTTAAACCCTACCTAATTATAATATTATATATCTTTTGAATTTCAAAATATTTTAAAACTATTAAAATTTAATTTTTTATAAAAAAAATGTAATTTTATTATTTTTTAAAAAATATAATTAACTATTCTATTTATATAGAAATAGCTACAGTGTAATAAAATATACATTTAACTTTATAAATCAATTTATTGTTAGCAATTAGAGCAACTATTTTAGAAAATATGATGCGCAAAGTAAAACTTAATTTATATTTCTAACAGAAATTTTTTACATTATCATATGCTTATAATTTTTTTAAATTATCATTATATTTTAAACATTTTAAACTGTTTTGAAGCCTTATTTCTTCATAAACAATGTGTAAAAGATTCGATTTATTTAATTTAAATTTCAAAGAATTATAAAGAATTATCTATTTGAAAATTGTTTATATTTTCAGGCCCCAAGACTAAGTCAACACCCCTGAGACTCCTTAAATCCATCTATGCTCAAATTCCTCAAACTTACGTTGTGCAAAAGTTTGGATCTATTCACACTGGATACGATGCTGACTGTTGTGAAAAGGAAGCCGAGCGCAAATGGATACACATCCAACCGGAATCTTTCTTCACAGACGGAATGAAGAAATGGATAGAACGACTGAACAAATGTGTATCTGTTAGTGATGACTACGTTGAGAAATGAGTTTACAATATGTAAGAGTAATAAATATTTCCTTTACTCTCTGCTACCTTTGTTATCATTTTACCTTGTCTGAAACTTATTTTATACCATTGGAGACGTTATTACCTCGTACTTCCTTTATAACATAGAAAAGTGTCGATATATTTCTTCATAATAGTTGCTCTTCAAAAAGAAATTACATTAATATGTCTGTTAAGAAAAAGAAATATGTTCTTACAAAACTATCTATAGGAAAAAAGAATGGTATTTCAACTAGTTTAAGTGTTCGCTGTATGTATGAAACAGAAAAATTAAACAAAGGAACTGCAATTTTTATGAATATTTTGTTTTTTATAATGCTTTTATTTAAATATTTGAACCGTAGTACATTTTTTGAACCTGCTCACATTTCTGATAATATTTTTTTTACGTATTAACTTTCTGTCTTTTTTAATCGGTATCTTTTTCTCTTTTATCATTCGCGCTCATAAAAATTTTTAAAACTTTTTTTTAAGCGTATGAAAATTCCGAAATTTATAACTTATAATTCACTCAATATCCTAGTTTTAAATTTTTTATAATATTTTTGTTTCAAATAGTCCAGAACACTTTAGCAATTAAATGTATGAATGAATAGTTTCAGAAAAATTAAAGGGATTATTTTTGGAACCAATTAATTTAATTTTGACTAACTTTATATATCTTATTGCTTAAAAATTTAAGGATGAGTATGTAATATATTATAAATAAAAAGATACGAACTGTATTTGGGATTAGATTTTGATGTATTTTATAGTTTCTATTATGGGGATTTAAAATCATATTTTTGTGAAAAATATGTATTCAAATCTCTTCTGTGTTGTACGTACAGTTTTCACGAAACAAATACCAATTTTCATTGAAAAATTTACTTACAAAGTAAATAAATGTTTCTTATTCTCTAATAAATCTTGGGGAAATAAAGTGAAGCTTAACTTCAAAATTGAAATGTACAAATACATTTCTATAAAAATATTAATGCTTCCTCAAAAAAATTATTTCAATGTAGTTCAATCTTCTTCTATATCTCATCAAGAGAGGTTCTGTTGCTGAGATACAGCATAAAAAGCCTTTTGTATATATATGGGGAAGATGGTACCATAAAGCAGCTTAACCATTATTTGCTAGCCTAATTCAGCGAAAGCTTTAGAAATCATAATAGGTCTCAATTTTAGTCCAAAAACTATTTCTGTATCTTTCTTTTTTGGCTGTGTAGGTAATACAACTTTCTCACTTATTATTTTATTTTACTTTATTGTACTACATATATATATACAGTGGTGGTTAAAATTAAGGACACTTTTTAAAATTTTTATGTTTTTCAAATTTGTATGCTTATAGAAAATATTGCGTTGCACAAATATAAAGTATTTTATAACATTTTAAAGAGAATTTAGTACTTAATTCAATACAAAAAACAAAATTCAAATATTTGTGAGGCAAAAAAAGTTAAGGTGTAATAATTATTGACATACATTAGATACTAATAATAGCAGTGAGTTATCAGTGCTTAGTTAGGTTGCTTTATTTTTTATTGCAGCTTCACATAGATTTTTTATTGAACTGAAAACAGTTTTAAGCTCTTCCTTTGTTATTGCATGATGTCAGAAAATATTTATATCCTCGATTACTTAATGAGGAATTTTTTTGGAGGTGTTTTTAGATTTGCTTAGTAGATTTTAAGAAAAATAAGCTAAAATAAGAAGAAAAAAAGAAATTATTATTACTAAAATGGGAAAAAAATGGGTAAAAATGAAAAAAAATAATATAAACGGGGCCCATTCTGTACCAAACATTTATAAACTCATTTTCAATTTTTCAAATCTGATGTGTTGTTATGTTATACATTTTTGAAATGACCTTCAGGATAAGAGATATTTTACTTTTTACAAAAACTAGAGCACTTCATTTTAACTATCATACGAAACTGCTTAAAAAAACAGTGATTATATCCACATAAGGGACTGTAAATTTTGTAATAAAACAATGATTCATACATCTGAATCTAAAACACTTCCATTATTATAAAGAAAATACACAGAAAATTTCAGTAAACTATTTTCAAAACTTTTTCAGTAATCGCTGCTTTGAGCATCTTTAAAAAAAAACATATTTCGAGTAAAACGCGTTTCAAAGTATGACATCTTGATTAAAGTAATGGCATCTGCTTTTACTAAAACATGTAGCTTTTGTTCTAGTGAATGGAAAATAATACACTTGGTATTTTTATAAAGCCAATAAAATGTCCTGTAAAATATAATCATAAGAAACTTTGTCAATTTTTGGCAAAATTCACAATTTTGGGGTAGTCGGATACTTTAAATAAGAGGTACGGATGAATCGGGATAAAGCGTAAGTTGAGGTAATACTGTATTTTTTTGCAGAGAAAATACAGTATGCTTGATAAAAAAACTGCTGAAGAAATTTTGAAAATTCTTTTAAATTATTATCGGAATTTTTACTTCAAATCATAGAAAGCAATTAACTGCTAAACTTTTTATGGTGCTAGTTTGATATCACGCGGCAAGGCGCCAAGTTTTTTATGTTTGCCAAGATGGGCGATAACATTACAATGTGGTTGGCTACTTTGATAGCGTCTGGCAATGTGGTTGCCATGGCAATAACGTATATTAGAATTAATTTTATGCTTTACAGACGATTTTAATTCGATTTCTTTAAAAATTTAACCATTTTCATTGCATTTGAATTATTTTATAAAAAAAAATATAAAAATACAATTATTATTATATGTGTTTTCATAGTTTTTTATTATACTTATTTATAAATATTATTACATATTATGTTATTTTTTATAACTGTTATATGAGTATTCTTATGTATAATTTTTATATTACAATACGATGATTATTCTTTTTTTATTATTACTATTAAATATATAAAATATTCATATAGTATGATTTAATAATAATTATTATATATAATTATTATTAATCGTATAATATAATTTAATAGTAATGATAAAAAAGAATAATCACCATATTGTAAGAAATACTATTAAATTATATTATAAGATTATTATTATGTGCTGCATAATATTATTAGTAGTACACACGTACATTTTTATTATATTATATTAATGTTCTTTATTTATTGATTGATTTCGGTAAAATTCTCAATCTCTTCCTGTATTCTTCATTTGAAATATATTTCGTTTTTTAAAACAATTCTTTAAAATTAACTTCCTGACGATTTGATAGTGCTAGGCCGCTATCTTGGATTCCATTCTAGCGACAACAAGCGGTGATTGGTGTGATTCCTTTATCCCGCCAAGCAGCGCTTGGGCTCTTGCCCCGTATATCAAATTAATTCAGTTTTTATTTTTTATTTTTTACATTTTTTTTCATAATTTACTATTAATTTTTCTTTTCTTTAATATAGAATTTAACATGTTTTTCGTTGAATATTATCCAATACATCTCTATTATGCGTAATAGGAATCCCATTAGTAAAAGAATTTATTTTTCAACTTAATATATCTTCCTCAAATAAATTGTCCATTGTATAATAAATTGAAGTTTATCAATACCTTTCATGACACCAATGATATAAGAGAATTCTTTATACTTAAATTGTCGTTTTCGAAAATGATTAGTAATATATATTTTAGAAACTTTCAGAAGTGCGGAATTCAACTTTTGAAATAAATTATCATTAATGGTCCCAGACATAAATTATTCCATTTGGAATTTTTACAGACAGTTTGGTAGTATTTTTGCGTTAAATTATTATTTATAATGCTTTTGGACAGAAATTTGATCGATATATAAGTTTAGAGATATTAAAAATTTGTAATTATAAACTGAAAAGCTTATCGTCTGCTCTTATTAAACTTCTTGAAAAAGATTACGTTTTAAAACTGGCTTTAAACTCAATTAGTCCTTTCAAAATTTTCTTTTATATTTTTTCTTTTGTTAGATTGAAATACATTTAATAAGATTGAGAATTATGAGAATTTGTTTAAAATTTAATATCTGAAAGCTTTTTTTTTCAATTAAAAATCTTTAATTTGATAAATTTCTACGAATACCTGATAAATACCTTTGTCTGAAATTAATGTTTTTAAGCTGATGAAATATTTTAGAAAAGGAATTATTCTATTAAACATTTAACTTCAGGCTTTATGTTCTATATTTATGAGCCATGGTTCGATTTCCAGTTCATCGTCAAAGAAAATTGAAGGTAATTAAAAATTAATTTCGTATAAAAACTCTTTCTCAATCAATTACATGTGTTTTAATGAAAAATATTTGAGAATTTTTGAGAGATCGGTTTTTTTTATTGTGTTCTTTCAAAGTCTATGTTTTTTTAGGATAGTATTATAAACAAAATAGAATTTTTGTCCTTTATTGAGTGTTTAGTTAATTATTTTGTAATAAAGAAATTTCATTCTTTGTACTTTTGTAAAAAAATTTAAAGAACTAAGGAAAGAGACCTTAGGTATATTATTAAAATTATTATAATATTTTTTATCTTAAATATTTGAAAATACTGTGTACCCTAATATGTTCATGTATTATTTTTTTTATATTTTTATAAGCATAAAATAAACATATTTTACTGCATTTGCTTATCAATATATAACTCCGGAAAATGAACATAGCCAAACTAAACAAAAAGAGAATAAATAAAATAGATTAAACCAGCGTTTCTCAAACTGTGGGACACGTCCTCATAGGGGGGCGTGATAACTCCCCGAGGGGAGGGGAGGGTGCGCAAGCATATCGAAAAGTCGAAAACAAAATGTTATTTTTAAAAAAATTATTAAATTACTGAAAGTAAACTAACAAAATCATTCTGAGGTAATAAAAATAAAATACACATTTACACTGTGTGTATATAAATGTATATTTTAATAATCCACATTTAAATACACTATAATACACTTATAAATATATCCGTACTGAACATTGTATTTTATAATTAATTTAACAATATTAAGAAAATGTTTAATAATTACCAGTGACCCCATGGGCTTGTTATATATAAAATTATAAATAAGATTTAACACATCTTGATCATTTATACGGGTTATAATTAATCCCTTAACTAACGATTAATAGTTATCCGTCTCGCTCCCCAATGCCACAGTTTTTCACGTAGGCGGGTGTATGTGATGTATTGGAGGGAGGGGGGAGAAAAGGAATGAATAAAAAAATCTTCTGAAATAAGTAAATCCTTCGAAAACACTGTCTAGGTCCTTTAATTGCATTCTAAAGCCTTCAGAATAATTTTATGGATCATATTTCAGAAAGACGTATATATACGCCCAGGGCAGTAAACGCTTTGACTATGTGAGACGTTTATATACGCCGGTGGCACTTAAGTGGATAAAATCGGATTGAAAAGGGTCTAAGTATAGTCTTCTTGAAGTCAACACATTGTTATTGTATGGAGGGTGGGGCGCGATGAAAATTATGATTGAATATTGGGTCGCAAATTTTGAAAGTTTGAGAAGCACTGGATTAAATTCATATTTACTATATAAAATAATTCAAAATAAAAATGATTGTCCCACCGAAATCATTTTTACACATTCTATATGAAAAGAATTTACGTGATTTGTATAAGATAATGGTTAGAATTAGTAGCTGAGAGAAAATTCCTTTGATAATCATATATGCGTTATGTGGATTGCAGTTATATGGCGTAACAACTGAGATGTTCTCTCGGTCCCGCCTAGAGCTGTGGGTGGGAGGGAAGGATGACTAGTTATATCAACAAATAAATCTACTTATTAAACACACAATTTATCAAGACAATTCAAATAATTTAAACGAGAAGAGATGTTCTCAGTCTAAGTAATGTGTGGGTAAGTAACGAGATGCGCAAATTATGAGAAGACTTTAAATATATATATATATATATATATATATCGACCCTCTTATATCAGAGGATCAAATCTACTCCCCCAAATCTCTGAGCAATAATTTAAATTTAGTGACCAATCGTCACTTAGCCTCTGTCTATTAGCTGACGAGCTAATGCTATGCGGAATGTTAGTTTGCCTAACCTTCACTATCTTTTGTTCACTTCCCTATGATGGCAAGATCAATAAGAAAATAAAAGATACGATGCCAACACTTTATAGATCTTCTTATTTGGTATTTTCTTTTATTTGATCGCTTCTCGATCAAATAAAAGAATGACATCGTTACATACAGCGATAGCTATTGATCAAGGTGAGTCTTCTTTAGTACCATCTTTTTTTCGTCCGATTTACAGATGTCATAATCCCTGGATTATGTGCAGTAGCACAGAACTGAAGCTGGAATTGGTCTTCCCTTCGTTATATAATAGCAAGGTCAAAAAATTATAATGGGTTTTGCACTTCTCACAGGTGTATTTTGAAGATCATGTAGATGGAAAATGATCTTCCCAAGGTCCAAGAAAAAGTTAATAAATAATATTTTGACTTATACCATAAATCTTCAAATATCTAAACTTGATTCCATTTGTGACATTACTAGAATACCTTTTTCATTAGTAAAATTTGCTTCGACTTTTTACCATGCAAACACTGAAATACTTGAGCTTCATCCCCCTTGTGGTAAAACGGAACATAAAAATTATTTTTTTTATTTTATTGTAAATTTCGTTTATATACCAGAGTACAATTCTTCCGCGCATAGGTAATTTTTTAAATTCTAAAAAAAATCAGTCCACCCTAATGTACACACTCGAAATTTTTCATTAATGTATCCGACTACTTGCCACAACTTTTTTTTTCAAATATGGATATATGGGGATTCTTTTGTTGTTTTTAGATTTTTTTAGTACTTTATAAGAAAAATATGTTAAAATTAAGAAGAGAAAAAGAAATTATTATTACTAAAATGAGAAAATAATGAATAAAAATTGACAAAAAGTAACATAAACGCGGCTCTTTCTTTACCAAAAGTTTATGAACAGATTTTCAATTTTTCAATTCTGATGTGTTTCTATTTTATTCAGTTTTAAAATGACCTTCGGGATAAGAAATATTTTCATTTTTAAAAAAAACTAGAGCACTTTATCTTTGTTGTTATATGAAATAGCTTAAAAAAACATGGATCATATTTACATAAGGGGCTGAAACTTTTGTAATAAAACAGTGATTGCTAAATCTAAAAATTAAAAACACTTCTACAATTATACTGAACATACACAAAAAATTTCAGTTAATTACTTTCAAAACTTTTTGTGCAATCGCTGGCCCCGTTTGAGTATTTTCAAAAAAACACATTACGAGTAAAACGTGGTTTAAAGTATGACATCTTGCTTAAAGTAATATCATCTGCTTTTACTAAAACACTTGTAGTTTTTGTTCTAGTAAACGGAAAATAAAAAACTTGGTATTCTTATAAAGCTAATAAGATGGCCTATAAAATAAAATCATAAAAAAAATTTGTCAATTTTTGGCAAAATTCACAGTTTTAGGGTAGTCGGATCCCTTAATCAAATCATTAGATACTTTTAATATCTACTTTAGTTTTTAATACATGTATAAATTGTGAAATAAAAAATCGACTTTAACCTAATTGGTTATGGTCTAAAAAAACAAGCAACTCTTTCTTTTTCCTTAATTACGGTCTCCAAATAATAGCCACCTCTCGCAACAAAGCTGTGCCTTTTCATTGATTTGATGTAGGTGACTCTCTGCCTCGTCAGGCATTTAAATAGGAATGGAGTGTAATGAGCTTACACCTATACCGGGCACTGACCGTTAAATGTATCGGCCATAAGCATATTTTCACGCTCCAGACCTTGATATTATCAAGAGGATATACATAAGGGGGGTGGGATGGCATTTCAGAGTACCCAGCGCGCTTTTAATGAATCTAATAGTTTCTAAGTATTCACTGTTCCTGTGTCTTGGGATTTGGCAGCATTACAACACTTGTTGCACATCTGGCTTGCATTTAAGTAATCAGTTACGACCTTCTACCGTGTTAATTTGATTCTATAATGCGTTGTCGGGTGACAGTGTTGGTATAAAAATGATGGTTGTTATTTTATGCATATGTTAGCCGTGTTAGATCACTTTAATCTGCAAATGGAAGTCGTGAAATGCTTAGGTAAAGTTTTATTTTGTGACTTGTGGAAGGCACTTCTAAACTGCATTGTGTATGTAAAATGGAAGTGCAGAAACATGGTGGATTACAATACAAATATTGTTTTACCTAAAATGTAATCACAACATATATATTTATTTACAATTCTAAAAAAATATAAAGAGAGTTTTTATAATTTTAAGTTAAATAATAATCCAGTGCTTCTCAAAATTTAAATATTTGCGATCCAATTTTCAATCATAATTTTCATTGCCCCCCCCTCCGTACAATAACAATGTATTGAATTTAATAATAATGTACTTTGGAGTTAAAGTTACAATACGTCTTTAATTATAAACTGTACAATTTATCAATATAAGTATTAAATTTGGGGTCACTAGTATGGAGGGTACCACGAGGTCATGATTATTATTAAAATTGTTCTTAACTTGGTATTGTTAAATTAATTATCAAATACAATGTGCAGTACTTTTACATTTATAAATATACTAGCTGGTACACCCGTTCTTCGCACGGGTGGATTGAAAAATTAAACAACACAGATGGAAGGATAAAGAGGTGTTTAATGAAATAATTTTACGAGAATTGCAAATTAAACAAAAAAAAAGCTTTTTGCATATCTCAGCTGAACAAAAAACCATATTTGTTAAATTTTAAGTCTGTAGATCTACTAGCTGATAAAAAAGATTTTTTTTTATTTATAACGTCCCTTAACTCTCTTGTGGGTCAATTTTTGAAAACACCTTCCTACGCTGATCGCTGCTTCAGCAAAAATAACACATTATTACAAATGCCATTCGCGTGCCATTGATGGCACGCGAAACAATATTTTGGGCCCGCCACCGATCAAAACGGTTTGCATATCAATTTAAAATAACAAAGTTCAGTATGAAGTATTACGAACAAACGAAAGGGATCGGTAGCAGTTCTCAGCGAGATTTTTTCAGTTCTAAGAATTATCGGAAACGTTTAAGTTTTTTACGTACCCTGGTGTGACATAATTTAATAAACTAACTTGTCCCAGTTCGGTTGATTGGAAATTGAAACATTTGAAATGCAGCTGATTGACTTCTAGTTTAGTTCAATAAAAATTCAAAAATTTGTTGAAACACGGAGAAAATTGGAATTGATTGAAACAGAAATATTAACAAGCAATATCACTAAAAATGCTAGTCATGAAATTTTGGAAACATGGAATTCGTTTCTAGACACATTTAACTGTTCCTTATGCCTGTGAGTGATTATTTTCAGAGATGAATAACATTAAAGACTCGCTTAGAAACCATTTGGCAGATATCTTCAATTCAGCATACATTCTGCTAAAAGTAACATCTTACAATCCTAATATGAGTTGTTTTTCATCTAATCTGCAACAGTACACACACTAATGTGACTTTAATTTGAATTACACACATATAACTAAAACATTTACTACTATAAAGTACAAAATGTTGTTTTTCGTAGTAAATAAAGAGTTTGGAGTTGTTAGTAGTATTTAGTTTTATTATTTTCCAAATAATCACAAGTCAAAATTATTTGATGCCACATCTATACATTAAATATTTCTTCAAAAAAATGCACATTGTTCCATACAGGTTCGCCACCCCTGATCTATGGGAAGAAATCACCATGTTATATGATGATTTGTTGTATTCATGCTTCCTACTATCACCACTACTATCACGGTCACATATTGCACCCTATATAAAATAAGTTTTTCGTGATGCTTAAATAAAATCACTTACACATAAGGTAAAAGCAGCTACATATTTCAATTGAATAGAGGAAAACCACAGTTTGGACAAAAGTACATATGATGATGCTGAGGCTTAGCATTAACGTGCAAAAATAGTTAAACGTGACGATATATTGCAAATTTTACAGCCAATTATAAATAAAAAACCATGTGCTGAAAAATACACAACTTTGAAATTCAAAACAAAAACCAAGATCAAGAGTATGGTCTGCATTTTTATAAAAACCCTGAAGATCATCCTAGAATTTATATTAAACCGTCATTCAATGAATTAGCTGCTATCATTTCGACAAAAGACGGTTGGTTCTATAGACAGAAAGACTGTGATGATAGATTTTATCCGAAGAATAGATATAACTTTCAGTTTGCGAATTTAACTCAGTGGTAACCTCTAGTTACACCTTACATCCGAACCCTCTTGTCTATCTGTAAACCCGTCTAGATGAGTAGAAGGAATAGAATAATCTACAGACTTTTTTCCAATCAAAGTAATTTATTAATTCTTATTAACCAATATCGATCAGACACAATAAAATTCTAATTAAGGTATATGAAATATTGTAGAGTGCAGAGGTGAGATATTCTAATTACTATTACAGACCCTCAACTGAATCTAAGACAGCTTAAATAAACTCAATTACAACTATGTCGCACACTAATAATCATCTTCTACTTAATCAAGTGTACAATACCTGAATCTTTAATGCATCAGATAATACACGGTAACTTCAGGCACTTCCTTCGGCTTGATCAAATGACGATGGCTCCACGCTCTGTAATCTTAAATTCCACTGCTTTTCAATCTTCACTAACCACTAAATCTCAACTTCTGTTAAACTCCTATTTGCACACATCTAACACGTCAACTTCAGCTTGTCAACAACAACGTGTCAACAGATCACTTGCTCCCTTCCATTCCTTCACTTAGCTTAACTTCATACTTCACTCTCTGACAACTCGCGAAAACCGAATTTATATAATATTCCTCATTTACATAAATCACGTTTGGTTTCTCGACGAAAGTTAGTTGAAATAAATATTTTGTTTTTAAGAGAAAAGAAGATATTAGTAGAATCGCGCATAGATCCGTCCTAACTCTCTTCATGCAAATCGAGAATGCCATCCGCAAAACTGTATTTGAAATTAGGCTGTATCGTCATGATATTAAGAAATTTATGTATTGCTGATAGCCTGTGTAATAGCACTAGATTGGAAGTGAAAAATATTCAGAAGAATATACTGCAGTGTCAAATTTTATCAGGAGATAAAAAAGGCAGAATTATATGTATACCAAGAATCACACTGGACACTTGAGGGGGATATGCCATTCGTACTCTTGGATATACCATTAGTACCGAAGCGTACGCAGTTCCCCATAGGATTGGCATTTGCTATAACTATTAAGGCTACTAGAGTCCAAAAGTTTCGGGAATGGTTCTTTGCATTCCCGCAGGTGTTCGTTGGAGAGAAATATCTGTTTTGGGGGGTTGGCAGCACTAATAAGGAATACACACAGCTATCTAGAATTTCTTTTCAGTACTGTTGACGTTAGCTGTAGATCAGTGCTTCTCAATGATTGCAACCCAATTTTCAATCATAATTTTCATCACGCCCCCTCCCCCCTTTATACAGTGACAATGTATTGAATGCAATAATAATGTAGCTTTATGCTAAAGTTACAATACGACTTTATTTATAAATCGTACAGATTATCAATATAAGCAGTAAATTTTTGTATATTTTACTTTCAAATAATGATATCGCTGGCCTTCTTCACCTAAGGTTGCGAGTTCGACCCCGGCCGAAGTCGGTGGATTTTCGTGATGCAGAAAATAGACAGCGGCCATATCGTATGATTATATGGTATGCAAAAGATCCCCATAGTGTCTGTTTGGCTTGTGTGCTCTCGGCAAAATAAAAACCTAGTACAGGTTCGCATCGTCAGAGCTCAGGTGCCTCCATCTCTGGAGGAAACTGGGCGTAAAATTTATCTGCGGCGATTGGTATCCGCCTATAAGGTGCAGCACTAAAAAGAGATGCCAGCTTACGGGAATGTACTAGGTCTACAATAGTAAAACTCTAATCCACAGACCATTAGAAATAAAAATAGAAAATAAAACTTTCAAGTATTAAATATTTAAGTTACTTTCTAGAATAGAATAAGTGTTATGTTAATTTTCATAGTTTAGAATGTATTTTTTTCCTTCTGTAAATTACTAATTATTTTAAAATAATCTTTTATCTTCGATTTATCGATATTCCCGCGCCCCACAGTTTGAGAGACACTGCTGTAGATCATTTCTGACAAAGCGAATTTTTCCTTCGTCGAATTTTTCAATGTCGTCTTTGGAGCAGGATGCAAACATAAAATTATGTCTTTTGTTTGAGAAATCACCTTGAAACACTTGAGATACTGAAGAAATCAACGGAAACTTTTCCAGCACCAAAGGATTTTTACTTGCTTCCATGGCTGAGAATGAAATTGAAGTGACATCTTTTTGTGGATCCAGAAGAGAGGATCCAAAATATGGCAATGCAACTGAAAGACCTCACAAAAAATGGATTACAGGAGTGGTTTGAACAGTTATACAAACGCTGGAAGCAGGAGGTTAACTTGAAGGATAACAATATTAAATCATTGTTATATATTTAAATAATTTATAACTCTGACCATCCCGGGAACTTTTTGACCCTACCATGTGTATCCCAGGGGCGCAGTTTTGAAAAAGTTGGTTTATGTGTAACATAGAAGGAAACAATATTTACTCATGGGCAATTGTATGTGGCTCTGTCGAGTTTCAGAAGCCAAGACGGAATAAAAATCCAGTGCAATATAGAGTAAGAGGTGATTAGGAGCATTGTTTTTGAATACGCACTAAACTGAAATACAAGTTAAAATGCAAAGATGAAGACTTGAAATTTATTTTTTTCCTGATTACAATACAGTAGAACGTTGTTTATGTGAACGTTTATTATCCGGAGCGTCAAATATCCGAACCAAAAACCGGATACGTTCTCAACAGTTGTTTCGTGTGAGGCCAAAAGTGATGGAAAACCCTAAACCTTATATATTTGGGGAATTTCAGTTCTGTGATTTGGTACACATCTGCGCGGAATATTAGGTCTGTCTGTTTCCAAGTGAGGGGGCGTATACATGCTCTTTTGTTGATGTAGAAACCTGGATGGCATACAAAGCAGAAGACTATGGATTTCAAATGCTAAATGATGACGAGATTGTGACTTCCGAGCAAGAAGAATCCGACCTTGTCGACGATGAAACGGATGAAGACGAGGACAGTAACAACGAAAGTAGCAAGGATCCCTCAAATTCTGACGCGTTTCTGCGTTAGAGACAGATATGGATTGGTACGAACAACAATCAGAGTGCTGTCCTATTCATCTACTGCTGCTGAAGAGAATCAGAGACCTTGCAGTGAAAAAAACGAAGGTGTATAATGGTAAGTGATTATTTTCCACAATCAAAGGAAAATTTGGCACCTATTTTGCTTTTTCTACAAGCGCGTTTCCCGCATCTGATGATTTTCAATATTTGTATCGTGTCTAGTATCATGTACTGCATGGATCGCATTCGATTTTTGGTTATCCGAACAATCGCGTATCTGAACGGTGTCCGGTCCCAATTGATTCGGATAAATGACGTTCTACTGTATATTGAAAGAAAAAGAATATAACTACATTTACGCATGTAAATTACACACAGTTTTACAATTTGAGCAATGAGTACGAACAGTTGTATATTTTGTATAATGGGTGTTGGTCCAATTAGGCGGACAAGGGGTAACCTCAAATAATTCTTCTTCTAAATATTTGCACCGAGACTCGCTCTCTTCGCTTCATTCTCTGCGCAATATAAATTCTACAAAAAAACTTGTTGTGGAAGTTCAGTCTATTCTGTAATATCTTGAAGACTGTGATACCCACTTTTCTTATGTTCGGGGCCATAGTGGAAATCTCGGCAATGATATAGCGGACCAGTTGACTAAAGAGGCAACTTGCCAAGATATGAGCCTTTCGATGTATGTACCATCGTCCCACTGGAAGCATTTAGCTTAGGAAAGAACTGTTTCCGACTGGAACTCCAATTTCTTGGCCTTACCTAAAGCTTTGTGGACTAAAAGGTTTTTTCCGACCATTTATCAAGTGTAAATGTAAGAAATTTGTTACTTATTTTAAGTTATCCCAGATTCTAACAGGACATGGTAATTTTAAGAGCTACTTATTTAGGTTTAACTTAATTAGTAATGATATTTGTTCTTGTGGTCTAGATGCTGAAACTGCGGAACATGTCTTGTTGTATTGTAATCTATGTTCTTGTAAAAGAGAAAATTTTAAAAGGGAGTTGAAAAGCTTAGGTATTTCCTGGCCACTCATTTTGTCTTTGTTCGTCAATTGTTCTGAAAGCCTTAATGTCTTGAGAAAATTTGTTTACTGTATAGATTTTTAAAATTTTATAAATACCTTGCTTTCTTTGTATTTGCGTATTTCCTCCCTTCCTTTTATTTATATTTGTCTCTTTTGTTTTTTCCTTAATTATGTTTTTTTTTATTATTTTTTATAATGTTGTTACAACTTACGTCTGTAAACCTCATGCTATGCAATGCGGAGCATGAGGAGTTTTGCAAATAAATTTACCTAAAAAAATAATTAAATAAAATTTACCTTAAAGCATTTTATCTGTATTTTACACTTCATACTTAATAATTCATTTTAAATTCTTTTTCTCAATATATTTCAAATATTTTAGTAATAACAAAAACATGCGATTGTTAAAAATACTTTTTGACATAAATATCTGCAGGAAAGTTCTATAATTTTCAGCGGATTATTTCAGGCTTTTCTTTATTTTTAATATCACTGAACATAAAATACACCAATAAGTAAAATTAAATGAAAAATGAAAATTCAGTGAGGAAAATATCCAACCTCATTAGTGAAGGAATTGGATTTCTATAAATCTGAAAATAAAATATTCGGAGATTATTATCTTTTTCAACTTAAATAGAATGTTAAAAGTCACCTCTAAGGAAAATCAATAGCTTTTGATTAACGGGTTTGCCCCTCTAACACGCTAACCGATATAATTAGTTCTCTACCTTCTCGTTAAGGAATATAAATAACTTTAAAAAAGGAATGGATTTTAACTCCGAGTAGATAGTATTCAGGGACGGAACTTCTTTTTTTTATCATGGGAAATTATTAGTTTGCTAAATTTAAATTAGAATAATTAGTTTCAGGACAGGTAAATTTTAGAATCCTTGAATGTATTACATTTTTAAATATTGTTTTGGAAATAAGCTGAATTTTTTTATCATTTCTTAAATAATCCATTTTATTTATGAGTTTAATTTGGAAAAGCTCTTAGATGTTTATTTAATTTCAGTAACAAAAAAACTAGAATTAATACATTCCTTGCATTTTAACAAGGATCCTGGCAAGAATTTTGAAATAAAATTAACGGAAATTTTTTGTAAAATATGGTCTTGATTGGGTACTTTTTTAATTCTTGCATTTTATAAAAGCTTCACATGAGAAAATAAGAATTATAAAATTCATTTTAGTCAGCAATAAATTATTTATTAATTTTACTTGATTAAATGATACCATTCAATGCCTTAGTGTGCGAGGCCGCGATAACATTGTGGTCGTGGACACGAGCTCGAAGTTGGCGGGTCATAAGCTCAAGCCCTTGTGCCATTGAAGACCTACCATGTAGAGGGGCAGATGCACCTGATATCTGTCAAGGCTCAAAATACTCCCATTGGTGGCGTGAAGGAGAGGGTCAGAGGTGTCAATCTCGGCCTTGAACTGCGGTTTTACGCTCCTCACAATTCAGCTGTAATATCAAGAATAATCTATTTCGACTCCTACTATTAGCTATTGGCTCTCTCTCTCTCTTTATATATATATATAGTATCATAAAATGAAAAAATTTACAGTATAATAAAATTGATAATACCAAATTGTACCACTAACAAAACTAGAAGATTTAAACCAGATTTCAAGAAACACAATATAAGAAATGATGGAAAAGTATACTGTACAAGAATCAACTAAGCGCATGTATAGCATGAAACAGAGTTAGAACTTCAAAATGTAAAAAACCAGAAGAGTCAATGGACTAAAATGAAGACCTATTATGATTTCTAAAGCTGTTGCTGAATCAGGACCTGCAAAATTAGGGTTAAATATATATTTTACCAATCCAACACTTCCCCGTACAGCAGGCATTTTCGACATAATAGCAAAACAAACCATATTGAAAAGTTAGGCCTAAAACCAACCACGTGTAATTTGCAACCGACAGAAAAATAAAATTAAATTAATGTAAAATATGAAAGGAAATGAATTTTTAACAAGATAAAAATAAAAAATAATTTTGAAAAAAAACTTACGTGAAAAGATGCAATTCAAAATAAAGCGGGGAAAAAAGACCAGTACATTCAAAAGCAACCACGCTAAATGATGTTAAAAATGACGTGTTAAATTGGTAAAACCAGAAACAAAAATTAGTGGTGCCACCTAGATAGTTTTACTGTAATTAAACTGAGCAAACAAAAACATATTGAAATTAATAAAAAACAGAAGAAGAAAAAAAACAAAGAAAAATAATTAAACATTAAAAAGGAGAATTAGAGAGATAACTTAGAAATATATTTAAAAATGAATTTAGTTGGATAGTTGTATTCCAAGCAATTATTGCAGAACAGCTTATAATTATTTTGTTTAACATCATTATCTGTGACTAAATCATTGCTTCTTTTTATAAAATTTAAGATAATATTTCTAAAAATAGATAAGTGTAGGTCACTACCCCAAAAAGGCATTTTAATATTGTTAAAATCAAAAGAGTCTCTTTTATCAAAAATATTACTAATTAGTATATTATTCTTAACATTTAATTGTAGGTCTAAAAAGTCTGCAGAATCATTGTTATAATTGGTTTTTAATAATTTCAGGTATTGTGGATAATATTTAAAACTAGGAACATAATTTACTATATTACTAAAGATGATTAAGTCATATATGCATCTAAAAAATAACAAGAATCGGAACTAATGCTATCATATTCATAAAAGTCCAAATAAATATTAGCTAAACAGTTACTAGCAGGCCCTCCTTGTGGACGACCTTTAATTTGCTGATAATAAGAGTTATTGTGAAAAATATAATTTTCATTTAGTACTAGATGAATAATAGAAAGATATTTATCATACTTAATTACTTTATTCAAAGAATATATGTTATAGGCTATTTTGAGAGTTTTAACCATGTCCCCAATATCTATGGAATTAAATAAATCTTCAAAGTCATAGGTGTGAATAGAGATAATTTTTTTACCTTGCATATACTTAATGATATCTAAACTATTCTTAACTATAATCGAATTATCAATACTGTCTACTGTGGATTGAATAATCTGTTGTAGCTTTCTACCCGGAAGTGTAATATAAGTTTTAAACGTTCGTTATAGTTCTAAATTTAATAGGATTTTTATGAAATTTTGGAGTTAGGAAAATATCATGGAAATTAATACCCGAAATGCGTAAATCTAGTTTTTTATAAAAAGTAGAAATTCGATTAAAAATTTCTCTATTGCTAGAATTAGATTTTTAAAAGCATTATTATTATGAAAATGTCCATTTAGCATATCAGCATACAACCACTTACAAATAATTGCATAATTACCTGGAACTTTATCAACATAAACAATAATTAAATTCTTTTGTAGTTCTACAATCTGATGCTTAATATTTTTGTAAATTAATTCACAATCAGTTTTATAGTTATTTTTCAGTAACTCTTTTAAAACATTGAATTTAAATTCATTAAAAGCTTCAATAGGAAATCTGTATTTAATTGCTAATTTAGTAATAAAGTTACAAACATCTTTGGAAATTTGTTTTTTAATGGAATTATTATATTGGAAACCATTAATCTATAGCTAGTACTTTTGGACATTATCTCCCTAAGAGCATTATCTTCAACAATATTTAAATTGCCTGTTACAACATGTTCGTGATGATTGTTTATAAATTCAGGATAATCCTTACAATTACAAACAAAGTTATTAACGATTTTATTAACGATTGAAAATTATATATATATATATATATATATATATATATAATCGTTAATAAAATGCATTTTAAAGCACTCAATTGAGCTGAAATTTTATATACTCGATTATTTTGGATGACAATACAGTAATTTAATTATAATTAATAAAAATTAATTGATTAAAGCCAATTATTCAAGGAATTACAGATGTAGCCACGTTGGCATCATTTCTGGCGACTTGTGTTAAAACTTCAAAGGTTTTTTCTCGCATTTTAAAGTGCTCATTTGAGCTTAAATTTTCTATACACTATTGTCTCGGGTAACAATACGTTAAATTAACTATAATTAATTAAAATTAATTGAATGAAATTAATTATTTAAAGAATTGCAGATAAAGCACACGTTGGCTTTATTTTTAGCGACTTGAGTCAAAACTTTTAAATGATTTTTTTTCCTCACGTTTCAAAGCATTCCGTTGAACTGAAATTTTATATATACGATTGTTTTGAATGACAATACGATACTTTAATGATTTTTAATAAAAATTAATTGCCACTTAATGTGGTGATTCTGTCATACGTATATACATATTTATATGTAACTATTTAATAAAAAGTTACTAACATAATTTTTTTGTTGTTGATCTAATTAGGAATTGACTGTAGGAATTGAACGGGTACTTCAGGTAGTTTTACCAAAATCATTCTGAAAATATGAAAATGTCACAAAAACTAAAATAGCAATCAAATATATTTTTAATACATATTTTGACTTTCTACTGAAACTATTTCTCAAACTGTGAGGCACCCAGCCCCATTAAGGGGAAGTGATAACTCTACTAGAGGGGTACGAGCATATTGAAAAGTCAAAAACAAAAGATTATTTTAAAAAATTATTAATTTACTTAAATTAAAAAACAAAATACATTCTGACATTGTAAGAAATAAAATTAACATTTACACACACTAAGGCAATACACTTATACATGTATCAGTATTGCACATTTTTAATTAATTTAACAATACTAAGTTAAGAACAAGTTTAATAATTACCAGTGACCAAATGGGCTCTTGTTATATATAAAATTAAATACAAAAATTATATCATACCTTGAAAATTTCTGCGGTTTATAATTAATCCCTTAACTGCCGATTAAAAGTTGTATGATTTGCTCCCCAACGCCACCGTTTTCCACGGAGGCTAGCGTATGCGATGTAGAGGGGATGAAAAGATATAAATAAGGAAATCCTCTGAAATAAGTAAATCCTTCACAAGCGCTGTCTATGTCCTTTTATTGCATTCCAAAGCCTTCGGAGTTGTTTTTATGGATACAGAACGGATCGTACTTCGGAAGGATGTATTTATAAGTTCGGGGCAATTAACCCTTTGGCTGAGCGAGACGTTTATATACGCCGGTGGCACTTAAGAAAAAAGTCGTATTGCAGCTAGTGTCAAAGTATATTATTATTAAATTCAATACATTGCATTTCTTATGGAGGGGCGTGCATGATGAAAATTATGGTTGAATATTGACTTGCAAATATTGAAAGTTTGAGAAGCGCTGTCTTAGATAACACACAGATACAAAATCACAATCTAAAGTTATTTTGATGTAGAAAGTTTCATAAAATCCAGCAAGTAGTCTGCTGGCTCAAAGATTTTTTTCTCCCACAAATTTTCCTAGTAGTGTGCTAATATTTTATTCCTTGTTTTGTTGCAAATATACGATCTTTGTTGGAATATGTATTTTCCAAAATGTGTAACCCTTTTTCAATAAAACGGAGGCCTTCTGTCATCCGATCTTCTGATTGAACTGTGCGTCTTCAGACTCAAGCTCTTCAATGTCTTACGCATGTTCATGTATTTCTATGAGCTCATGAATTGTCAGCTCCTGATTGGGGGAATCCAGAAGTTCTTGAATGTCATCACTATCCATTTCTTAATTTATTTGCTTGTCTAGATTGACAAATTCTTCAACCAAATTACCAATTTCATCAGGGTCTGGCACTGATTTCGCTTGAGTTTCGTGGCCGCGGTAGCCGAGTGGTCTAGGCATTGGATCGTGGCTAGCATGTCATGAGTTCGATCCCAGTACCACTGAAGACCCGCTATGTAGGGGAGCAATGCGCGTAAAATCTGTCGAGAGCTTTAACGTCCTCCCGTTGGTGTGGTAGTTAGGAGAGGGGTGCCACCTCAGGTGTCATTCGCGTCACTTGACCAAGGTTCAAAATTACGCGGACTGGCCCCAAAAGCCCTCGTGTAGCTGAACAGTGGGACGTTAATATTCCCTCACTCGCTTCAGTTTCAGTGACGAAGGGGAAAAAAGACGAAACGGCGAGATTTGAAAATCGCATAACTCCAAATTCGCGTAAGTCGGGGTAGCGTAAGACCTTTATGGATAAACTTGCCATTTTTTCTAAAGAAATGTTTAATGAGGTATAGACGTGCCGTCAAAAGTAATTTTGCTGCATTTTTTTATTGGGTTTATAATAAAACTAAATACTAGCAACTCAAAACTCTTTATTTACTACGAAAAAATACATTTTGGACTGTATAGTAATAAATGTTTTATACGTGCGATTCAAATTAAAGTAACATTAATGTGGCTTTTGTTGTTACAGATTAAATAACAAACAACTTATAAAAGGATTGTAAGATGCTACTTTTGACAAAATGTATGCTGAATTGGAGGCATCTGCCAAACGGTTTCTAAGTGAGTCCTAAACTCTAATCGTCTCTGAAAAGAATAACTCGCAGTAAATTAAAATATGGTTAAAATAGTATCAGCCAGCTTCGTCAAACAGTTAAATGTGTCTGGACTCCGTCTTGCAGACGATTTTCTGCATATCAATGTGCCAGAACATAATCACAAACCGCTTTGTCGCCTTTACTAATCATGCCATATTTCTCGGTCGAGACAAAATTGAAATTCTTTATTATACCTACTATCTTGCACTTTTCGTTTCCCCCACCCCCTGAACAACCCATGTTGAATAACGGTTAAAAGTCGTAAATATAACACAAATAAACTTTAAAATACAGTTGTGTCAACGAAATTAACTATGCTATGCGTATACAAATTTTAAATGATTAGCAATTGTATTCCAAGACGTAACTAAGGCAAAACAGTAACAAACAAGTGTGCTCCCCGCTACACCACAGCCAATCACTCGCGTTTGTTCGTAATAGTTCATAGTGAACTTAGCTATTTTGAACTAAAATCCATACCATTTTTATCGTTGGCGCGCCAAAATTATTGTGTTGCCATCCCTGTTCTAGGGTTCACTGCCTAAGAGATTGAGATGCTGGGAAGCCGAGGTGGAGTCATATATTTGTCGGAGATTGCGCGTGGGGACCGTAGGTAGCCTAGTGGTTAGAGCATCGGACTCCAGACCGGAGGGTCTGGGTTCAATGCCCGATGCCACCAAATACCACCGAGTACACACGGAGTACGGGATCGTTAAATCAGTGCTCGTTAAGTCTTCTGGACGGTCGGAGCATAAGCCACGAGTGTAGGGGGCTGGAGAATATTTCCCTCTCCTCAAGTTGCATGCCTAAATTGGGGAGGTGGAGATAGGTGGTGTCGCTATCTATCGTTAAGAAGTCCAACCTGTCTCACAGGTTCTGGCAACTTTCATTCCTTCCCTTACGGAAGGACACAACAACAACAGACTGTGCGTTTCATTTGTCTCATAGGATATTGTGATTACTGATTTGAAAATATGTGCTCTACAGTTGTGTGATTTTTGAATTTATGCTATTAGGAATTTATACGCGTGTGCTAATCGTTTCCTTAGAAGAAAATCTACCATACTACTATAATTAGAAAAAAAAGAACGTGGAAAGCCACGCGATAGAAGTGAAACTTCTTTGGCGACGTTGGCCGTAAACGCAGGAATAGATCTAATTATATTAAACTTCTGAGAGAATTTACTTTAATCAAATAAAATTCGAATTTCATTTATTGTATGAAAATATTTTTATTCAATTTTCTGCATCATCATTTTCCAAGAAAGACACAATAGGTGTGTGGTAACTGAAGTAGGATATAAAAATCCTCGATTGTAGTCAATCAAAAAAATGTGAGATAACTGCATTAGTTCGTGGTTCCGTATATTCTTTTTCCTTCTCTAGAATCAGTAATCATTGTTGAATTCAGTGTCTGTTTCAAGAATTCATTGAGTGGCTTCGCTTCTTATGAAGCAAAATTAGCATAAAGTTAAGATAATCGGCTTTTAATCATCATCGGATCCAAAGATAGCTGCGACAGAACTACCTGGTGATATATAGATTTTTGCCTGAACATGCAGTTAGTTTTCCTTTTTTTTTTTTTTTTTTTTTCCTTTCACGAAATTCTCTTCCTCTTTTTACATTTGTTCTAGGCATTCTGATCAGAATTAGTTTTAATTCAATGAAAATAAAAATTAATAATATAAACTTAATGCATCACTCAAAGAAGTCACTGTGCTTGCTTACAAGATGCAATCCGTAGCGATTCTGGCGCGAACATTAGTGACATATATACAATGCCCCAGGCACTCCCGTAACGCGTTTATTCGTTGAAAACGGCACGTTTATTACATAAAAACTAAGAAAATACGCCACGCGAGTTCGTTACGAGTAGCAAACTTCCCTAATATCTCCAATACCTAAGCGCCTTTAGTCCAAACATCAAGATGCTCCACACCCCGTTAACAAACGTCCAACTTTTTCAGAGATATGACGCAAAGTCACGTGGTGAACTCCCCCCCCCACTCTCTTTTCCTCCCGCTCGCTATCTCCTCACCATGGTGACGTTTCGGGGGGATGGGGGCAATCACTACTTCCGTTCGCTTTTTCACTGTTACGCAGAACTGGGCAAATTTCCCATTCACTCTCCGCAAAGAAATTTCACTTCAAAAAATTCAGAAAAATTATGATTTACTCTTTAAGAGCTTGTCTGTTAATTGTGTGTACCTTTTTTGCTTTTAAACAGGATCAATCACGTAACAATATTCAGGAAGTAATAAGATAGTAGCATATATTCTGAAAAAACTTCAAATATAATTAGAATTAGAATTTATTACCAGATAGCTTTTTAATATTTAAAAACACCCAAAGTATTCTTGTCTGACACTATCCATTTAAAAGGAATTAATTTCGTTACTGTTCACATGCAATTCAAATAAATTTCGTAATTATGTCTGTATATTATGACAACACTATCTTACATAAAATGAAAAAAAAACTATAATTTTTTTTTTTTTCAGTTTTAAAAAAGTTTATGTCAGTAAGCAAAAAATTTTATGTGCTTTTAAATACATGTTACTTGCAACTTTTTTTCCTCTTTTCTTTTGTGCTTAATTTATATTCGAATAATAAATCTATTAATAATTTAAGCAATTTTAAAGAATTATTTTATTACTTCGAGATTCAACGTCAGAATTCGCTATATTTAAATTAAATTACTTGATGCAGCTAAAAAATCAGCTGTTGGGAATTATTTGTTTTAAAATTAAATATGTCAAATGACAAAAATAATCGTTTATCTCAGAATACAATTGATGCAGTCTAAACATTTTAACTAAGTAAAACGCACTTTCATGGCAAAAAATAATTTTCATTTATTATCTGTAAAATATTTGTTGCACAGAAGTGTTTCGAAAAAATTTCCGTCTTTTCAAAATATATTTCAATTTTGTTTATTTCTAAATAAAAAATCATATGAAGAGTTTATGTTCACTGAAATCTGTTGAAATTAATTGAATTTTTCTCCTATCCAAAAATAGAAAATGTCATTCAATCCAACAAACACATCTTCAAAGCTTAGTTCATGTTTATATTAAAATAATTTCCCCACCTTTTGTTTCCTTGTATTTTTAAAGCTTGCTTCCATTAAATGTTTTTCAATATACATCAATAAACACTCTTCATTTTTCTTAAAATTACTAGCGTAATTTTTCAGCAAAAAATAAATGTTCTGTGACATTCAAAATCAAAGATGCATGATGTAGAAAGTTATTATAGAAAATGTAAATTAAAAAAAAATGATAAGATTTCTTTAAATAAATAAGCTAATATCTTTACGCGAGTATTCATTTTATATTTGAAAGAACTTAAAACATTTATTGATACAAATAATTCATTTATGAATTTTTGTGGAATATTTTCCTCGGTGGAATTTCACATTTATTATACTTACATTTCAGATTTAAAAAATTTATTCATTTCATTCATCAACTAAGTAGAAATAGAAACTTATTTGTACTTTAAATGTGGAAATGGTTTATAAAGAAAGAAGAAGTAAATATATTTTTTTTTTAAGTGAAATTTTTTTCAAAAATTTGCTTTAATATTGATGTATTAAAACCAAAAGGAAAAACACTTTGTAAATAAGAAGAATATGAAAGATTTTTTAAACAAAATGTTTGAAAAAACTCTCAAAATTTTTATAAGTTTTGTAACTGTTATATTTATTTAATGTTGGTAAAAAAAAGAATTAAAACTTTGAAAATATATTTTCAAACTAACCGGTACCTTTGAATATATCAATAAATTAAATGCATGAATTTTAATTATTTTATACATCAATATCGAATTGGAAAAATTAAACTTATTCTATCAGAAATTTACTGATAATAGTTGGGAATCAAGAACAAAACGTATTCCTTCAAAAACTATGACTTTTGTATCCTTGCCAATTGGAAGAAATGTTCTAAAATTGGATTAATCTCAGTTTGAAAAACAGGTTCGACAAACTCTCACGAAAATTCAATTTCCCGTCTTCTCTCAAAAGTAGAAGATTTTAGACATTTCTCGATCCAGGATACTTTTATTTATTTATTTTGGATTTTTTCCAATTGCTAACGTGAACACACCGATTGACTAAACCTTATTCAGTTAAATTACGTTGCATTTTTTTCAGGTTTCAATATTTTTTTGCTTTTTTTTAAAAAAAATATTGTACATTCTCAATTAGCTGGTGGAATTTCATGAAGTTTTGCGAAGAAGCAAATTGTTTTTTAATAATTTTAATTTGAATATTTTTAAAAAAATAAGGGTTTCTGATTGCAACAAAAGTTTAGTTTCCTAAGCTTCCAAGTATTTTCAATATTTGAAAAAAAAATGCTTCTTCAATTTGATTTTTTGGAAACCTAATCAGTTTAATCTAAAAGTCTAAAAGGTTGAAGTCATTGAGGGTCTACAGTTGTAGGCTCCTGTCCGACATTATTTCAATCAAATCGTTGGCTTAAAGTCTCCGACTACTTGCGACAACTTTTATTAAAAAAGAAAATGAAGATATGGGGGATTTTTTTTGTTTTTAGGTTTGTTCAGTACATTTTTTAAAAAAATATGCTAAAATTAAGAAGACAAAAATAAATTATTATTACTAAAATGGGAAAAAACTGGTAAAAATTTACAAAAAATAACATAAACGGGGCCCATTCTGTACCAAAGGTTTATAAACAAAATTTCTATTTTTTGATTCTTTCATTTTTGAAATGACCTTCAGGGTAAGAGATATTTTAATTTTTACAAAAACTAGAGCACACTTCATCTTAGTTATAATATGAAATTGCTTAAAAGCAGTGATAATACTAACATAAGGGACTGTATATTTTGTATTAAGACAGTAATTGATAAATATGAAGGTTAAAACACTTCTACTGTTATACTGATCATATGCAAAAAATTCTAGTTAATTATTTTCAAAACTTTTTGAGCAATCACTGTCCCCGTTTGAGCATTTAAAAAAAAAACTCATTTCAAGTAAAACACGTTTTAATGGATGACTTCTTGCTTAAAGTAATGGCATCTGCTTTTACTAAAATACTTGTGGTTTTTGTTCTGGTGAACGGAAAATAATAAACTTGATATTTTTATCAAGCGAATAAGACGGTCTATAAAATAAAACATTAAAAATATTTGTCAATTTTTGGAGAAGTCACAATTTTAGGGTATCGGATACTTTAAAATTTATTTCACATTTTTTTTTGTAACTTCATTGTTTTAAGTACGTTACTTAAATATCTTGCTTTGATTACTCAATTGTTTAATTTTATAACGTGCTTGTTTGACTTTGTAACTTTTATTTGTTTCTGTTACTTCATTTGTTATTTATATTTTCTTTTATTTATCTCCTTTTGGGTTTGTTTTACTTACTTCTGTAAGGCGCGCGTCATACGTGTGGTGCCCCACACAGGAATCATTTTATCTGTCCTAAAAAATACCTTTCAAAGATATTTATTCCAAATTTTACATAACTAGGGCCAAATTTGCAATCAAAATGGACTTGAAGCACTAAATAAATGGACAAAGTTTTCTATGTAAATTTGTTATGAATCTAAGTAGTTTTATATTTGGGATATCCCTATTCACAATTTTGCATAAATAGAAAAACCTATTCTGAAAAAAATTATTCAAACCACACCTTTCTCTTTTTATAAATTAAAATAACCATATAAATCTAAACTATTTTTTGTGCTGGCTTAATTAAATCATTTTTTTAAGTTTCTGTTAACTTTATGAATTATGTGCCAACGCCTGTACTTTATTATATGTAGGAATAGTATTTATATTTATAAAGTACGTAGTATATTACTGCCACCACTCTTTAAGGTATCCGACTTCCAATAAATCCTAAATTTAGTCAACAATTGGAAATTTTTATGATTTCATTTTATAGGCCATCTGATTCGCTTTATAAAAATGCCAATTTTTTATTTTCCATTCACTAGAACAAGAGCTACAAGCGTTTTAGTAAAAGCAGATACCGAAACTCTTAGCAAGATGTCAAACTTAAAATGCGTTTTACTCGACATTATTTTTAGAAATGCTCAAACGGGGACACAGAGATTTCTCAAAAAGTTTTGAAAATAATTAACTGAAATTGTTTGTGTATGTTCTGTATAATAATAAAAGTTTTTAACCTGTCAGATTTATCAATCACTGTTTTATTACAAAATTTGCAGTCCCTTATGTGAATATAATCACTGTTTTTCCAAGAAATTTCATTTAATTATTAGAATAAAGTGTGTGTGCTCCAGTTCTCTTGTGAAAATTAAAATATCTCTTATCCTGAAGGTCATTACAAAAATGAATACAAAGTAATAGAAAACTGAAAACTGAATTGAAAAACTGAAAATTTGTTCACAAAATTTTGGTGCAGAATGGGTAGCTTTATGTTATTTTTTTTTTATTCATTTTTTTCCAATTTTAGTAATAATAATTTCTTTTTCTCTTCTTAATTTGAGCATATTTTTCTTAAAATATACTAAACAAGTCTAAAAACAACAACAAAATCCCCATATAAGATCCCCATATTATATTCCAAAATTAAACAAGATATCAATCATTGGCATGGCCAAGTAATTTTAGCGCGTTTTTCAAGTGTTGTATTTTACAATAATTCAACTAATGAACTTTTTACTAACAGAAAGTAGTACTAAACTTTAAAAAAAAATTTTAAAAAAAATTTTAATTTTTAAATTATTAAATTTAAATATGATTCGGCTCATCTAGGGCACAAATGCGACCAAATGCCGAAAACCCGAGGTCAATCGGTTGCTTATTGGCTGAGAAAAAGGTACGACAAAGTATGGAACGAAGACGAAATTTGCTTCCTAATAGCGCTTTTTTTACACTACGTGAAAAACGGACTAAAAACTGAGAATTTGTTCATAAACTTTTTGTGCAATGTGGGTTTCTTTTTTGTAATAATAATTAATTTTAGCATTTTTCTTAAAATGTACTAAATAAATCTAAAAATCTCAAAAAAATACCCATATCTCCATTTTTTTTTTTTAAGTTATCGCGAGTATATGAAACCCTTAACCTTTACATACTGACGAAAATTCCAAAAACAGAATGCAAATGATTTCTAATTCAAACATTCGTTTGCTTTAAATGCGTAAAAGTCACTGCGTGTTTATCGACATCCCTCAAGACCACCCTAAGGATTTTTCTCGTAGAAAAAGCTCCCCACCAAAAGGGCAACTCAAAAGGTGTCAGAGACTGCTATTAATAATCCCATTCAACAGCTTTCACCCGTGCAAAAATTTGGAGGATCCATCGTAAATCGATCCCATTACGCAGTCAAATCGATTCTGGCCCGTCTGGGATACGGCGTGCCTCCTTCATTTTGGACGTCCCGGGCAGTGGCGCTTTTGGGACACCTTTCAGGAAAGGCAATGATCTGTGATAATCGGAAAGGAAATGAAATAATTAATCTGTGTGAATGGTGACAGGTTGAGATTGAGCTTATTTGGCGTCATGTCTAGTATTTGTTATTTTTCGAGTAAAAAGGTACTGTTACTAATAGAAATATTTCCGTAGAAAGCTTCTCTGATTAGGTTAATTTCGTTTTGGAATAACGGAATGATTATTTCGTGTAAAGATGAAAGATGTTTCAATTGAATGAAATATGCCTGTTATTCATAACACTGGGTTGGTAAGAAAACAATTGGGATTTTTAACTATCGACCTTAACCCTTTCGTGGGCCATTTCTTTCTTTCTTGAATTTCTCGTATTTTTTTATGTTTATTGACAACTACACAGTAGCATTTAAGGAAAAATGTTTTATTCTGCCCAATTTATTGTTTACCATTCCTAGAATACTTCCCGAGAGAGAGAGAGAGAGAAACCCTTCACTGTCATAAAGAACATTAAATTTAATGATGATTATCTGCCATGAAAGGAGGAGAAGCATGATGCAGTACACAGGGGGACATCACATTCTGCACACATGTAGCGGGGGTTCTTTCCTTGTTTCTTTCTGCGACATTTCCTACATCGTCTATAGTTGGAAACCATGATTGGCATGTTTCCCACATTGGCTAAGCATACATCATCCGGAACTGCAGACTTCTTTGCTTGGAAGCTAGCAGGGCGTCCTTTCCTTTTTCTTCAGGAATATCCGTCTATTAGCTGACGAGCTAAAGCTATACGGAATGTTAGCTGGCCTAAACTTCTGTTTCGTTTGTTCACTTGCCCCAGTATAAAACTATTTATGATGGCAATGTCAATAAGAGAATAAAAGAAACGCGATGCCACCATTTTACAGATCTTCTTATTTGGTATATCTCTTTTCTTTAATCGATTACGCGATAAACCTCTTCCATTACATCGTTATATACAGCAACAGCTTTTGTGCAAGGTGCTTTTTCTTTAGTACCAGCTTTTTTTTTGTCCGATTTATAGATGTCGTAATGGCTGATTATGCACAACAATACAAAACTGAAGCGGAAATTAGTCTTCTTATCGTTATAATACTAAGCCAATGTGTTAGAATGGGCTTTGCGCTTCCTACATGTGTATTTTGTAAGATCATGTAGATAGGAAGTCTTCCCATGGCCCGCGAAAGGGTTAAAGCAGTATATCTCAGATAAGAATTAAGTTTTCTTACCGAATAAAAACTGTCGGAATCTGAGCATCTTTGCCAACAGGAATCTAGTCTATAACGGAAACATAAAATTCTGGAGTTTTATGACCGATGAATTTTTCAGACATTTTGATTTGCTGTTTGGTTGTAAAGGACCTTATTTTGCAGGAAGTTGTCGATTTGCTCGGAATAGGGGAAGTCAGTCGTTGTGGTCTGGTGAGAAAGAGCTCGTATTCTAATTCCTTCAATTTCTGGCGCAGTCATTTGTAAGACAAGAAGTCTTGGGTATTGTGCAAAAAAATTGGTTCTTTTCGATTGGATTCATAAATGTCGCATTTCCTGGCAATACTTATCTGATGTGGTGGTTCCAGCAGAATTCAAAAAGTTGTAGTGAATTATTTCACTTTCCGACCATCAAACAGTGACCATAATCTTTTGATGCAACTTAGCTTAGGAGAAGCGTTTTTGCCTTCATCTCAATTTAACCACTGAGTAGAACGTCATCTACTGTCATATAGAATTCTTTTTTGTGCAATGTTGCAATGCAACTTAGAAAAAATCGATTGTTTTGTTGCGAAGAAAGAAACGCAAAAATCACACTTCAAATCAGCAAAGGTTTTGGTTTTCACTTAATAATCTCCCTCAATTAGTTGTCGACAATCACAGAAAAACATACATAACCCTCCCAATCTTCAAGATTCTCGTCATCATTGTGAAATTTCTCGAACCAATATAGAGTCGCACGTTTGCTGACGGTCCCCTATTTCAAATGTTTGGTACTTGGTTACTTTCACAGATTAAAATACACACATAAAGTAAAACACTGACAACAAAAGCATCAGCATGAATCAGAAGTAAAGTAGAAATTCGTGCTTCAAAATAATATATTACAGGAACACACACACACACATAAAGGAATAAAAAAATTTTCTACAATAAGATTAAAATAAGAAAAGCTGCAATTATTTCGCACCAACATGTCCTTCATTATTACTGATTTTTAACATAATTTGAAGTAAGAAATAATGAAAGTTGAGCTTATTTTGCTAAAAAAAATAATAAATATCTATAAAAATTGATAAACAATATATTTACGATTTTTTTTTCTGTATAGCCTTGCTTATTCCTGGGAATAAGTCTTGCTTACTATTTATATATGTTGTAATTTAAAATATTTAATGATGTTATTCCAAATGCAAATGAAATCTGCATCTAAAAAACACATATATATCCTACCTTAAGATTAAAGAAACACAAATTATTGCATGTATTTTGAATCTTTTAATAGATGCAATACTTTGTATTAATTTAAATATATCGTACTATATAAAATTAAAAACTGTTTGAAAGAGAGGTTACAGTTACAGTTTCTTGCCCGCTGATATCCGGATGTAGCCATGAACTCAATTAAGGAAATTATGCGTAATAATAGGGAATGGTAGAACGTTTAATCAAATTGGATCTCACATTACTTTCGAGAAAGTTTAGATTGAGAGATTCCACATCCTCGTTATCATCAGGTAAAGGTATCAAATAGAGAATTACTTCAAATTATTTATATTTTATAGACTCAAGAATTCGTACCAAAAAATTAAATAATTAAAACGGCAACAAAATGCAAAATAATTGTAAAATGTCATCCCAAAGTAATTTAATAATTTCCAATGAAATTTATATTACAAAACGTCAAAATATTTACTTCGTGCTTTTATATAAATACTATAAAACTAATAAATAAAATCCAATAAATGGAATAAGTTTAGCAAATTTATACTATATTTTTATTGGGGAAATTATTTTAAATCACAATAAATTTTCTACAGCTTTCACAATGCATATTTGTGCTGATTTTTATAACTCATGCGTGTTATTAATATTTAAGGACTTAGCAGTTAGTCCATCTTTAAAAGAGAAGAAGCAAAAATAGCAATATCTTGCAAAAATAAATAAAGCAGGGTCTGAAATTAAAAGAATGCTTAATTCTAGTAAAAATTACGAATTTCAAAATAAATGTTTCTTTTATTTAATATTTTTTAACATTAAAATAACTCTCAATAGATTCTTACATTCTTTATTCAAAGTTGTTATTCTTATTTGCGTAGATATAATAGTAGAATATAATAGTAGAAAAAATTCCCCCAAAAAAACTGCAATTATTTATGAGACTCATAAGACGAAAATGGGCATGGTTGCATAGTTAAAAAAGAGAATTTACAAATATTTTTTTTTATAAATTGCCTGTAATATTTATCTTTCTTTTTGTAACAAGTCTGAGAAAGTCACGAATAACAGATAAGAACAGTTATCTTACAATTGTTGTTTAAATCAACCATATAAGAACTGAAAAGAATATTTTCACTATAGTCATATAAATTCAAATGCAACCAAATAAAAAGTCCATTTTAAAAGCTTCCTTAAATGCATAGATGGCGCTAGAGTCTGAAACCTTGTTATTGCACTATATGAGAATCTATCTGAGCAATTTTTATTTAAAAAAATTTATAGATAAATGGGTCTAGACATTTTCTCATTTATGAACAATATAGCATCCAGTGGCGTAACGTACACCCTCACAAAGCAGGATGGGGGGCCAAAGCCAGATGTTATGGTCTTGCAATCTTTATAAGATAGGGCTTGGGGCCCAAAACCTGACTTTGGGGGGGGGCAAATATACTCCATTGCGTCACTGGTAGCATCCATATATCTTTTGTAATTACTCTAAAAAAATTCTGTCAAGTAAATTGTGTTTTAAGCGCTTGTTATTTAACTTGCATTACATTCTTATCAAAAGAATTTTAAGTCATCGTAGAAATTAAGCCGTTTGTCATTTATATTTCTCCAGAATAAAAATGGCAGATGTACGACAGAATTTCTACGTAAAATGGGAAATATTTGATCAATAAGAAAAACTGTGAATAATCCAGGCAATTTATACTTCGCTATTTTTTTCCATTTTTACGTATGGAATTCTTTTTTTTTTAATTTAAAAGAGAAATTCCAAAAGATTAAGTGCTTTTTTTAAACCTTTATATTGCATTACTTTTAAAATATTTCTAAAAATAAATTATAGTTTTACAAACTAAAAAACACCCTTTTACAGTTAACCGAACTTCGTTGCAACTTAATCTTTTAGTCGCCAAATCTGTACATGGGATCTGGAATTAGTAGCCAGATGCGGGATGAGATCTGAAAATGCGAAACCATTAATCCTGATGTTCCTTATCAAGACAATGGAACAAAATTATTAAATTATTGTATTGTTATCAGTCCAGGACAAGTGAGCGAAATTTCGAATTGATCTGGCTTTGTTAAGTGGGTAAAAATCGAGTTTAAAGATTACGTTACATACAAGTGAAGAAATTGTTCTTGGTTATGTATTGAATGATATAAAAAAATTTAAACACTTTTTAAACTTTTGAAAATTTTACTCCATATGTTATATAACGCTCAGAAGTGGCTGCAGTAGCCTAGTGTACAAGGTAACGAACTCGTGGCTGAAGTGTCATGTGTTCGAGCCTAGTACCGCTGACGACCCAACGTGTAGAGGGAGCCAATGCATGCTAAATAAGTCGAGGCTTAAGCGTCCTCCCGTTGGCGTGGTGTGAAAGTTAGGAAAGAGGTGTGCAAACTCTCTCTCTTTCTCTCAGGTGTCGTTCTCGTCACTTGACCATGGTTCATAATTACGAGGTCCGTCGCCAAAAGCCCTCGTGTAGATGAATAGCGAGACATTAATATTCACTCACTCACTCAACGCTCAGCAATCAGTTATGCCTGCTTCTGTGTCAAAAAGAACGCTATGATAGATATCTGACTTGGTTAATAGCCTTTGTATTACTTCCAAGTATGACATCAATAAATAAACCGTCGTATCCAATTAGTAAGAAGAAGAAACAGTTATGATACAAAAAATAAAATATTTAAAATTTGAAAATTAATAAAGTGATTTTGCGATTTTTATTCTTGGTTATGTTTAAATCTCTTTTTTGTGGTAACGCTATATTAAAAGCAAAGCTTATGTATATAACTAAATTAAATAATTCAGTAAGCCTATTTCTTATACATTATCATGAATTCATAAACACATGAAAATAAAGCAAATGAAAAGTAGGCAGAATTTCACTCTGCAAGTATTCTGAGTATAAAACATTTTGTTCCCTATCATTAAAAAGATGTCATCATTGGTTTGTATTAATGATTATCAAATACTGAGCCGCGGCACTTTTGTATGCTACCAAATCCTTGAAGTGTGCCACAGAGTTTTTTTTAAATTATAAGCTCTACTCTGAGTGAAAAAATAAAATTATTTGGCCGTTTAATAGAAATAAACTATTCATAAAGGAGGTGGGTAAAGATCGGCTTTTTTTCGCCAATCGACATATTCATATCATGCATTTTTTTTTTACAATAATACTCAGTCGAAATGAAAATGTTAAGTATTTTTCAAATAACCCTTTCATTAAATATAGAAAATGGGGAAAAAATAAGAATGCTAAACTATTTGTAACAAATGTTTTCAATTATATTTCCGTCTCACTTTCATTAGCGGAATCGTCACTAACCGATCAAGCTGCAGCGTCTTGATGTATATCAGCATGTCCAAGACTTCGTGTTTTTTTCTGAGTTTGATTATGGCGCCAGTATACCAAGTACCGAAATACAGATGCAAAGTGCACAGCTGCCAACAACTCTAGCACCAACTTTACACTGACAATACCATTCAACGTTTGGATTATGACCTATACCTGTTCTTATCCATATGTTACATTCTTTTGAACTTGTGAGTCATGATCTCAACTGGAGTCGAACAACTGAGGAATCTTCTCGATTTACGTAGAGTACAGCCCCGATTGATTAAGGTGTTCGTGAGTGTATGATCGGCTTTGCTTAAGCTGATATATCCCAAAAGTTAAATATCATAGCTTCTTCTAAGTTAATCGTGGAAAATCTGGAAGATCAGAGTCACTTAACACAAAGTCCATATTGCCCTTTTTCTTGCCCAGCCGATCAGTCTGAGCGATTCGCGGACAAGCTATTTTGTTTCATATCACATCAATGCACCAAAACAAATGAATGTCGGTTTAAAAGCCTTATTATTGTAATATTTGAGAGACCAAAAAATGTAGTGGTGCCTAAGGTATCCGACTACCCTAAAATTGTGCATTTTGCCAAAAATTGACAAATTTTGTTTATGATTTTACTTTATACGCCATCTTATTAGCTTTATAAAAATACCAAGTTTATTATTTTCCGGTCACTAGAACAAAAACTACAACTGTTTAAGTAAAAGCAGATGCCATTACTTCAAGAAAGATATCACACTTTTTAAAACGCGTTTTACTCGAAATGTGATTTTTTTTTTAAATAATCAAACGGGGTCAGCGATTGCTCAAAAAGTTTTGAAAATAATGAACTGAAATTTTTTCTGTAAATTCTGTATAAAAGTAGAATTGTTTTAACCTTCAGATGCATCAATCACTGTTTTATTACAAAATTTACAGTCCCTTATGTGAATATTATCGCTGTTTTTTTAAGCAATTTCATATGATTACTGAGATAAAGGGCTCTAGTTTTTGTAAAAAAGAAAATATCTCTTATCCTGATGGTCATTTTAAAAATGAATAACATAGCAACACATTAGAATGAAAAAATTGAAAATTTGTTTGTAAACTATTGGTACAGAATGGGCCGCGTTTATTCTATTTTTTGTACATTTTTACTATTTTTTCCCATTTTAGTAATAATAATTTCTTTTTCTCTCCTTATATATTATATATATATATATTTTATATATATTATTTTAGATATTTTCTTAAAATGTACTAAACAAATCTAAAAATAAGAAGAAAAAAAACCCATATCTCCATTTTTAAAAAAAAAAAAGTTGTCGCAACCAGTCGGATACCTAAAAGCGCTTAACAGTTGTTTTTTTTTTAATGAAAGTTAGAAAAAGCACTTAAAATATCAAAACTGAACGAATTTGCCATGTTTGATGCCTTTTTTATGTGTGTGACTTGCTATTTTTAATTTTCCTTACTATTTTAGAATAAAAGTAAGCATATACCTAAATTTCACATAAATATAATAATATAGCTCCAATAAATACTTCGAATTTTCATGACTATGATGGGGGGGAAAAAGGCCGATCTCATTACCCACTTCCTTTGTTATTCACCATTTGAGTAAACTAGAGGACAGAATTATTCATTACTTCCCAAATTTGATTAAAAAAATTGATTGATTTCGTAATCCATTTGTGATAATGGATACATCTGTATATCAATTATCTTTGGATGAAGAGGAAGAATTCTTTTCGCTCTTAATCGAGATTTAAATTCAAAACTTTGGTTAGAGTCAATTAATTCATTTTGAATTAAAATTAGAGGGGATAATCCCATATTGACCAAAAACTTTAAAAATATTGTTCAATTTCTACATCTTGGTTGCATGAATTCTGATTTTCAGCATTAACAAATATAAAAATGAAAAAAGATTGAAGCTTTTAAATGTAGATAACGAAAAGGGAGTGGCATTATCATTTTTACTACCAAATATATATAGATAAAATTATCAAAACTATTCAAATTTCACACCAAATGTATTATTATAATTAATTATTCAATGAACATTTTGTTGTCTTTGTCATACATATTATTTTATTTATCATTAAAAATTTTAACTATAAAATATTTTACTTAGTGCATTACAGATAAATAAAATTTATTTTATTGTTAGTGCGCCACCAAATTTTGAAACTGTTAATAGCAACAACAAAAAAAGGTTGAGAATCACTGATTTATATAATGTTGTTTATTTTAAGATTGTTTTAATGGTCTAGTATAAAAAAAATCTTATTTTTAATTTAATGAATATTGCATAATGAATTTAAAATAAAAAAATACTGAATCACTTGTTAAAAGAAATGTTTATTTAAATTTAGCGTTAGCAATGCTTTTAATTTAATCTGGAAATCTTTTTCTGCACATACACTTAAGAATATGACTCCAAGAATCTCGCCTCGTAGACTCAGAGACAGCAACTATAACAGTAAAACAACATCAGCAATAAGCCAATCGAGGGGCAACGCATTAAAATGTCAGTAATGTTTGAGACAGTCAGCGATTAAATTAAATGTCTGCGAAGGCCTTTTGCACTTTAAAATCGAACATCCGCAAGTTTTCGCGTTAGAGCCATCTGGGAGAAACCTGGACAGACAGTCAGGAAAATTCGCTCCAATAATTTCGCCTGACACGTTTTGTTCGATTAGCCTGTGGTGGCAACACTTTGAATTTCAGTCTCCTTTGGAGTTAATAAAAGTTGTCCCCTACGACGTCAGATTCTCCGTTCTCGATAATTGCAGTTTGATATAGAGAAGATGACTTTTCAAACATTCCTGTAGATTCTGGTATAAAATGGACCAATAAAAAAGTGATAAATGTTAATTCTAGATATACACCCAGCTCTTTTTATTCGGTAGATACGTACCTTAGAAAACCGTGTAAGAAATGTGACATATCGTAAATTTGGGAATATGGTCCTCAATTTTAAAATATCGTGGAAGATGAAAATTCCCATATATTTTCCCAAAAAACCGTGCAAAAAAGTAATAATGAAATCCATGTTACATGTTTATAAACAAGTTATATAAAAACAAGATATCAATCATTGGCATGGCCAAGTAATTTTAGCGCGTTTTTCACATGTTGTATTTTACAATAATGCAACTAATGAACTTTTTACTAACAGAAAGTATTTTGTAGTACTGTACCGCTCCTCTAAATGTACTACTATTGAGCTGAAAAGAAATAATGACACAAATGTGTAATCAGCACTATAAAAAAGCAAAATTTGAGAAAATTTTGTTATAAACTAGCGAAATTCAGGAAAATTTGTAGGAAAATTCGGGAAATTTAAATATGATTCGGCTCATCTAGGGCACAAATGCGACCCAATGCCGAAAACCCGAGGTCAATTGGTTGCTTATTGGCTGAGAAAAAGGTACGACAAAATCTGGAACGAAGACGAAATTTGCGTCCTAATAGCGCTTTTGTTCCACTACGAGAAAAACGCGCTAAAAATTTCAAGCCAATTCCTACTTTTAATGAATGAATAAAAAGTATTTTATTAACGACTGAAAATTTGAACAAGATATATATATATATATAATATATATAAAGAGAGAGAGAGAATGAACTAATAGTAGGAATTGAAAAAAGAGTATGATTTGTCTGCATTGTTGTAACAATGCACCCCCGGTTTGGCTGAAAAACCAGTTTTCGACGCCAACTTTTGTCACTCTTTTAACACATTGTTACAACAATGGAGACGAATCTAAGTTGGCGTCGAAAACCGTTAATGAACTTAATTAATGAATTAATATTTGAAACAATTGTATTAACATCAAGTGTCATCCACTACAAGTTTAAAAAAATTATTTGAACTTGATTCCATATGATAAAACAAGATAAATATACATATATAAATAAATAATTATATAAAGAGAGATAGTGAGCTTAAATAGAAGGAATTGGAAAA
>BMAO01010971.1:0-25542 GCA_019973975.1 Trichonephila clavata
TTTCAAGTTTTTCATTGAAGAATAATAGAAAAATAAAAGAATATTTCACAAATGGCACATAATTCATAATGCATATTCCTAGTTTACTGTTTCTTGAAAAGATTTAATAATTTAATTGGAATTACCAAACGATTTTTTCAGCCAAAAGACGAAAAAAAAAAAAGAAGATTGGAAGCGGGGAACAACGGATGCATGAAATAAAAAAAAGAACAAAATAATTCACCATACAGAACAATAAATCAAACTCCACGCCACGCAGAACAAAAAAACAAACATTTCCGAGCACCGTGCCCTTCCGAACGGATTAAAAAGAAGCCTTAAAATTCCAAGCTTTAACTTCCGAAACAAATAATAAAATGGCGAACGGAAGATCTATAAAAGCAATAAAGACCTTTACTTTTAACGAGAAAAACAGATGGCGGACTACATAAAAAAGCAATCCAATCGACTCCAAGGAAGTGCACTGATGAGAAATTGTAGCTCCTTTTCAAGCCTGATAAGTTCTCATATATTTTATAGCCAAATCCAAACGCTATATTCTTACTTCCATATTTTCTTCTTTAAAAATATAAAATAAATTCGACTTGAAAGCGGGCAACGAAATAATGTTGCCAGATTTTGTACTTTTACTGATAAACTCTAGTAACTTATTAACTAAAGTGTTGTATAGAAGCGAGTAAACAATGATCTTAAGAAAAAGTAAGATCAAAAGGTTCGAATGTTCAGAGAGATGTATGTATGTGTGGGGAGGGTTATTTTCAGTATTTTAATTTTCAATGAGGGATTATGCGTTTACTCCTTGACAAATGTGTACATGTAAAAAAAATTTCCTGAAGGAAAAATTAATATTGTTAGAAATTGATAACAGACAATTCATCTGTCATCCAAAATAAATTGTAATACATCCATACACTAGCTTAGCTAGTTCTGACTGGGCCCTGTGTCAAAATTTCTCGTGGGTCCCTTTTTTGAAAAAGAAATAAAAGAAACATTTCAAAGGGTTAGAATGTTAACACATTTTGCGACCCCTATAGTTTGGGGGCCCCGTACTATTGATACGGCAGTAGCTACGGCCCTGCATCCATACACACACTCGCAATGTTCTTTAATAATTAGAAATTCTCTTAAGGTCATTAATATGTTAAGCATATGTTAAAATAAAAGGGAGTTACTTGGGGAGTGTTTTTCCCCATCAGAAAGCAATGTTTGATTAGCATACGAAATTCTTTTTCATCCATGGTTTCCAAACAGTTGCCACAAAAAACCACTGTAACTTTATAGCTAAACAAGATATTCTCTCGAAATTGTGACACGTGCCGTTTGAAAGTTAGTACTACTAGGTTAGGCTTATAAAAGTTAGAAGATAGTGCCGACTATATGTTATTACCGGGACTTATTGGGTGATGTTTTAGAATAAGACCGACTCACTCCCATCAGTTATTGCAAAAAATTGATATTAATGGAAAGCGATAAGGATCAAAAGCTTATTGAGTTATTAGAGATGTCCCTTCCTTCGGTTAATCTTCACACCCACGCGAGCGGAAGTTCGCTACAGAAACATTAGTGGGCCCTTTTTGGAACTTTAACAAAATAAATAAATTTGGTGCTATGGTTTAATTCAGTGCTTCTCACACGTTCAATATTCGCGACCCAAATTTGCAATCATAATTTTTTTCAACACTCCCCCCCCCCATTCTCCATACAATAACAATATATTGAATGCAATAATAATGTACTTTGACGCTAAATCTACAAAACTACCTTAATTATAAATCGTATAAATTATCAAGATAAACATATAATTTTGTAGATATATCGTACTAAAATATATCGTACTTTAAAGTAACAAGTACGATATATTTTAGTAAGTTATTTTTAAGTAACAGGATAAGTATTACGTTACTTTCCCTTTCTTATTTTTAAATTGGAACAGATTGCAAAATAATTTTTAATTAAAGAAGATACCAAGAATACCAAGTACCAAGGTATCTTGATACATAAAGGCTCTCATCTTCCGAAAAAGAAATCTTCTCAGATTTCACGTCAAGTGTCGAGATCAAAAGGCAATTTATTAATAAATCCCTCGTTGAATTTTGGGCTGAGATGGGTGATGAAATTTCTACATTGAAACGCAAGTATTTCTGATACTCTATTACCATTTCCAACTCTAGTACTTATTCAACTTGTTCTTAATTTAGTATTCATAAATTAATTATCAAGTACATAGTGCAGTTCTGATACATTTAGATGCATATCATATCAGTGTAAATGTGCATTTTATTACGTTTTTAATGTCAAAATGTATTTTTTGTTTTGCTTCTTTTCACAGTAAATTAATAATTTTTTAAATTGTTAATTTTTCGTGAAAGGAAGGAATATTTTTAAAACCCGGCTGGGTGGCGTAGTTGGTTTGTCGCTGGCTTTCTGCACCTTTAGTTGCGGGTTCGACCCCGGCCCAAGTCGGTGGATTTTCCTGATACAGAAAATCGACAGTATGATTATGTGGCATGAAAAAAAATTCTTGAGTGTCCGTTTGGCTTGGGTGCCTTCGGCAAAATTAAATTCCTATGTACAAATTTCGCCTCCACAGAGCTCAGATGCTTCCCTCTGGAAAGGAAACTGGGCGTCAAAATTACTTGCGGCAATTGGTATCGCTTATACGGTGCCTCACTAAAAAGTGATATCAGGTCCTGGGGAATGTACTAGGTCTGCAAATGTAGACATACCAATCCACAGCCCCATTAGAAAAAAAAATAAAAAAATTGTAATTTCTTAAATAACATTTTATTTTAGACTTCTGGAATCTTTTATTTTAGAATTTCGAACACAATGCATTATAAAAAAATACAATTTAAGGCTTCGATACTTAATATACAATTATATATAAATTCTATAACAAAAATAACAAATAAGGCATGTTCGTGTGTTTGTACTATAACACTTAAAACATTTAGAAAAAAAAATAAACTTTAAGTAAACAATGTTTTATAACGTTTAAAAAAAAATTCTACTATAGCGCAGACGATTTATCAAGAAACTGACAACGCTTCAAATCGGAAGAATCCCCAGCAAAGGAAACTGGCAAAACAAACGGACTGTAGTTGACACTAAGCAAAATGACTTTTGACAGAAAAAGAAGAATGGAAAAATGGAACTGTTCGACAGGGGCACTTTTCCGGACGAATAGGGTCCACATAAACACACGGAAACAGAAAAAAAAAAGGGTCGTCCGAAAACAAGAATGGCGTAGTTGATTCACCCAAACCTATTTTTATCCGAAACCCGATAATGGAGGGCTACATCCAAAGGCAATTGGTAAGTTCTTTTCCGACAGTTTGACGAAGAGAGAGGGAGTAATGGAGAAACAGACACAGAGAGGGGGGAGAAGGAAAAAGGGAATATGCCTGGATGACATGGGGCCGAAGAAAGGGTGGGGACAGAAAGAAGAGTTGGAACATCAAAAGGGTCAGAGGATGAAATAAATTTTCAGAAAAAGTGAAAGAACTGGGATAGTTTCTTTTTCTTTTCACTGATTTTGTTCGTCAAAAACTTAGTTCCACGTATATACGAAGTATAAAAGTGTTTTAATGACACACTGTAAAATCCAGATAAACTGCTCTGCCCCCACTTAGATTTTACTGACCCTACCCCACATATTCAATTTTAGTTTTCTTTTGACTTATTTCATTTACTTTTTTTATACAATAATAGGACACTTTGTTTCAAACAATATTTTTGCAATGATAAATGAAAAAAAAAAATTTTAAACAAGTAATATAAAAGAAATTTTCCTAAGTCAATTCCTATTTTGAATGAATGAATAGAAAGTATTTTATTAACGATTGAAAATTTGAACAAGATTTTATATATATATATTTGCTTAGTTATAGGATTGTGTGATTTATTTATATATTAAATATATATATATATCCCTATATATATAGGGAGAGAGAGTGAACTTAACAGTAGGAATTGAAAAAAAAAACATGGTTTGTCTGCATTGTTGTGACAACGCACACCCGGTTGGCTGAAAAACCGGTTTTCGACGCCAAATTTTGTCATTGTTTTAGCCGTTACATTGCTACGTACATTAATGGAGACGAATCGAAGTTGGCGACGAAAACCGGTAATTAATTAATTACTATTTGAAAAAACTGTATTAACATGAAGTGTCACCCATTACAAGTTTAAAAAAATTTATTTGAACTAGACTGGATGAATATAAAGTATTTTATTAACGATTGAAAATTTGAACACGATATATAAATAAAAATATATAGGGAGAGAGTGAGCTAATAGTAGGAATTGAAAAAAAGAGAGATTTCTATTTAAAAAAAAATACAAATTTAATTTTTCAGAATGGTTTCATTAAATCTTGAGAATGGTTGATTGACGGTTTATTAACATCACACTAAGAGTTAACACGAGAGTTATTGGCAAAGGACCTCGTAATTACGAACCACAATCAAGTGTATAAAGACAACTTATCACTAAACTGAAACATCTGCAACTGAAATTTCTGCGGCATACCTTTGATCAATACAACTATTTTCAACTTTCAGGGTCATTTTCGAATGTATGTTTAGCTTAGGTATGTTTTTAAAAAAATATTTTGCTTGAGTCAACTTCTTTTTATCTTTCCTTTACGTATAAAGAAGGAAAGTGACTCACTCACTCAATCTGAGATCGCCGGAATTATTAGATTCTCACAGACTTCAAATTGGATAAGCATGTTCCTTTTGTTGAGTAGGGAGCCAAGAGTTCAAGCCTAGTGCCATTAAAGACCCGCCGTGTACAGAGGGTCGCCGCGCGTTAAATCTTTTGAGGCTCAAAGTCCTCCGTTAGTGTGGAGGTTAGGAGGGGGGGGCAGCTCAGGTGTCGTGTTTGTCACTTGACCATGGTTCAAAATTGATCCGTCGCCAATAACCCTCGTGTTGCTTTATAGTGCGACGTTAATGTAACTCTCCCTCGCAATTGTGTTCTCAAAAACGAATTTGTAATGAAATGTGTTATATTTTAACTGAAATTATTATTATTATTTTTACGTATTTCACTTATGCCGGCTGGGTGGCGTGGTTGGTTTGTCGCTGGCCTTCTGTACCTAAGTTTTCGGGCTCGAACCCGGCCCAAGTCGGTGGATTTTCATGATGCAGAGAATCGACAGTGGCTATGTCGTATGATTACACCGAATGTAAAGGATCCCTAGAGTGTTTGTTTGGCTTGGGTGCTCTCGGCAAAATTAAATCCTAGTACAGGTTTGCATCTTCAGAGTTCAGATGCCTTCCTTTAGGGTGGAAACTGGGCGTCAAAATTACCTGCGGCGATTGGTATCCACCTATAGGATGCCACTCTAAAAAGAGATACAAGCTTCCGGGAATGTACTAGGTCTGCAAAGGTAAAACACCAATCCGCAGCTCATTAGAAATTGAAAATTTTTTTTTGTATGCTATTATTTAAATAAGTACTCCAAACAATGTTCGGACTCCAAAAACATACTTTTAAATAAAGCTATTGCACAGCTCTGATTAAAAATTAAAATTTATAATATTTTTAGCTCTACTTATTGAGTAGCACACAAAAATAGACAAAATAGGAAAGCAAATCCACATGGATTATGTCGTATAAGAGAATCTAAAGAGACTGAATTAATAGCCGAATAAAATAAAGTTCACCAAAAGTGAAATTAACTGATTAAAAATAAAACCGAGCATAGTTACGCTGAAATCTAAATTTATAATAAAAGGATGATAACATACACGTGATCGCGCGGTTTCTCCCTTCACGGTCGCAGTGGGCAGCGTTTCCGCTTTTCTTCAGACACGTGATCAAATACCGGTGTAATTTTAAATCGAAAAATATTTTATTTAAATTTTCAAACGACACGAGATGGCAGTTGAGTTAGTTCACTGTATTTTCGAATAATGTTCCACAGAGCGTTGACCTTCAATATATGCTTTTGATTTGAAGGATTTCTATTATTTTTTTGTCGGATGGAGGAATTTGAGCATTTAAACTGCACGTGTTTGATTCGCTCGGGTTAAAGAACTTTGTAAATGTGAATACATAATTCATTCAATTCGATGTAGTTGTGCAATTTGTTCGAACATATCCTGTAGTTTTATTAGGAATTGGCTGGAATTTTTTAAAACGCCTGTCTCCCCCCCCCCCCCCGACAAAGTACAATTAATCAGAATGAGAAACTATTTTTTAAAAATTAACAATTACTATTTTTTTTACATCACGAAAATATTGTTGCAGTATATTTAGATATTATCAGTTAGAATATGAATTTTAAAATGAAATTCGACTCAAAGAAAATCGCCCTGTCCCGAGAGTACGTACACTTTGGAAGCGTGCGAGCCTGCCCTTTCAATAATCCAGAAAGTGTTAACAAAATCAAGGTTTTCACACACATCAATCAAAACATTACGAATTCTTTCAAACGTAATATAAAACAAGGAAAATTCTTGCAAGTTTATTTTTTCTTCCTTTTAATTTTTGGAAACAATTATTAGTTTCATTTTAATCATTCATCTGTTGGTATTAAAATTCCATTAACCCGGCACTTCACACGCGAAATAAACGACCTTAACTTTTTTTTTCACGTGCAGGGTATCTCATACCCAAGAGTGTTTACGTTCTGTTTTTACCGTAAAATTTACATAAAAAGGTGAAAAAGGAAAGAAAAAAAAAATCGGAATATGCTTATTACACTTTTCACACGCAAATTTCGTGTTTCTGTTCTTTTTATTCGGGCATTCAGTACATTGTTTATACACTCCTTTAGTCTTCGTCGCGAGTAAATGCAATGTTTTCACTGCATCTTAATTTTTTTAAAAAATTTCGTAGAAGCATTGCTTCCTGGTTTCTCTATATTCCTTACATTTCTCTGTAAATCGAAATCCAAAACACTTCAGAAATGAGCGTCTAGTTCAATGTTTAGTAGGTGGTTTCTGACTACTTAACAAAATAATTTGCGCATTTACTGTCGCAATGTACAACACAAAAAGTATTGTCATAGGCTAAGGATTACATTTTCTAGCCATTGAATATGATGTAATCACTTCGGTAAGGATGATAATTGCTCCCTCAGTTAAATTATCTGGATCGATTTCAGTAGAGGAATCATACTTGCTCTGTTATACTCATCATTCGATTCTTCCTCATCATCCCTGCGAAGAGTCTTTCTTCATCCGAAAATACTGCTGTACAACATCTATTAAATACTGTATTGAATTACTTAAATATCACATTTCTTCATCTTAACTGCAATAATACGCCATTGCTTAAGAAAGATTTTAAAGCGTGCTCATGCATTCAGAACTGTAACGGTGATTCACGCGCAGGGTATGACATACCCGAAGAGGTGATATCCAAAAACATATATTTAGAATTCGCCTACAAGCTAAAGTCCCTCAGAGGATATAACCTTAAAGTCAGCTACACGAGAAACTATGCATTTTCCGAAAAAGGTTTGGATGGAGTCTTGAAAAAAGTTAGGAGGTGGGTATGACACACCCTGCGCGTGAAGTGCCGGGCGAACCATTCATCTGTTGGTGTGATGTCGCGGATGGGTTCTAGTGCTACAGAAGACCTTCCGTGTAGAGGAGCTGATGCACGCTGAATCTGTCGAGGTTCAAATACTTCTCGTTGACGTGCAGCAAGTTCAGAGAGTAGGGTGCCAGCTCAAGTATCGTCCTCGTTACTTGACCGAGGTCCGTTGCAATAGCCCGGAATTGCGTTAGAATGGGTCGTTAGAAAAAATTGGAGCAAAATCGTTTTTCAATTAATATTAAAATTACTGGACGTTGGGTGCCATTGAGTTCTCCAGGTACTGCGATTATTAAGTTTTACTACATCTTGTTTATGGCAAAAATATAACTTTTTTTAAATATATTAATCACAGAAGTGCAGAAATTTTAACTTCCTTGTTTTTGTTTTGTCTATTTCCCATGTAATAATCAGATACAATTTATACTTATACTATATAATTGATACGCGGTCCCAAAGACCATTCGAAATGCATTTTAAGTTTCACCAAATTTAAGCACTTCTATTTCAAATTTACGGGAAGTTTAGGAAACTGTTTCCTCCCGTTATTTACATTTTTTACCCATCACAAGAAATAAATCCAATAATTTTTACTTTCAAAAGAAATCCAATTATATAAAAATATTTTGATATAGAAGTATGCTATTTAATGCACCAAGAATTGTAAAGTAATACGCACACTCATCTAAAAGATAGAATATATTCAGAATGCACAAAACCTTTTGAACTTTACGGATAATTAAGAATACTTTCCGTTTAGTAAGATGCCATCTCGCCAACAGGACTCTTTAGGCGATGGCGCACAAAAGTGCATCATAATATTTTATTTGCAACTTGTTTATTTGAAAAATATTTCTAATACTTAACTCCACATGATAAGTTTATACATAACACATATAATAAATTTTAAATTTAACGTCATGGTCAGAAATTTCACCGGAATAAATTGAATTTCGGTTACTTAAACTGCGTTGGAATATAAACACTAAAAAACTAAGTTTTATACGAGTTATAAATCATACGTATAATATACCTAACTTTCTAGCTATTTCTTTAACAGTATCAAATTTTTCAAGGATGAACAATTTTCTCAAAATTATTTATTCGAGCAAGATTTATTTCACCTCATATGGCTTGAGAATAAACTAAGAACGACTAAGATGAATTGTCTTGTGATAAAGAAAGGTATACTGAAGTTGACGTAAAGAGCTATATATATTATATATATTCATGTTTAACACTTTACTTCTATATAAATGTTGAGATAAGAAAAAAAGGGGGAGGGGTGCATGATCAGAAGAGAATTTTAAATTTTATTGACATCTTGTTACTTTTGGAATACTCTACCTAAAACAAGTGCAGAAGAACGTCGTTTATCCGAACGTTTATAATCCGGAGCTTCAAATATCCGAACCAAAGTCCGGATATGTTTATATGTTGCAATGCTCAACAGTTGTTTCGCGCGAGGCCAAAAGTGACGGGAAATCCTAAGGTGAAGGATATTTGGGGAATTTCAGGTGCATGAATTGAGTGATTTTGGGGTTTATTGGCGCAAGAGCCGATTTCGGCTATACTGCGCCAAACATTTGTTTTAATATCTGTGGTCTAGACGGGAAGAGAAAGAAAGAATGAATTGAATGACAAGAAAGAGGGTCGAAAATAGAGAAGGATCACTAGGGTACCCCGGGTTCGCGAAGCCCGTGTTTACCAAAGACAGTAAACCCCGTGGGAAAAGGAAAAGATCACTAGGGCACCTCGGGATTGTGACACCCGTACACACCTAAAGAAGGTGAGCCCCCTGAGGGTCATGTGCATGAATTAGTAAACGTTTGCGCGGAATATGAGTCAGTTTGTTTCCAAGAGGGAAGGGGTGTATACGATCTCTTTTGTTGAGTTTTGTTGATGTAAAAACCTGGATGGCATGCGATGCAGAAGACTGTGGATTTCAAATGCTAAATAATGACGAGATTGTGACTTCCGTGTAGAAAGAATCCAACCCTGTCGACGATGAAACGGATGAAGACGAGAACAACAACGAAAGTAGCAAGGGTCCATCAAATGCTGACTCTTTTTCTGCGTTAGAAACATCAATGGAGTGGCACGAACAACAATCAGAGTGCTGTCCTACGCAACTACTGCTGCTAAAGAGAATCAGAGACCTTGTAGCTAAAAAACGAAGGTGTACAATGGTACAGTGAAAAATAAGTGATTATTTTCTACAATCAAGGTAAAATTGCGACATTTTGCATCTATTTTGCTTTTTTTTTCAAGCACGTTTCCCGCATGGGATGATTTTCAATATTAGTATAGTACCCGGTTTCATATACTGCATGGATCGCATTTGGTTTTCGGTTATCCGAACAATCGCGTATCCGAACGATGTCCGGTCCGAATTGATTCGGAATAACGACGTTCTACTGTGTACTAAAATTCAAAAGAATTTAATAGCATTTTGGCATTGCATAAAAATACGTCACTGTTTAAAGTTCGAAAGCCGTTAATGTTCAGATTACCCAGCTAATCTGCAGATTAACTGATTTGTCCCGTTAAAGTGCAGAATCAAGAGTTTTCCATCTTTTAACAATGCAATCTTCCCGTTAATGGTTTCCATAGCGTTTAAGTTAAAAAAACTTCTTTCTTTCCTTTCATTTCTGTTAAGAATTTTAACTGAAAATATTGACTCATCTCAAAATAATTTTTCTTAAAATATCTTTAGAAACAGAGTGGCAGTGGTAGTAAATGTTTTCGATAAAAAACTATTCCTTGAATTAATTTATAAATTTAATTACGATGACCTGTATTTTATGGAAACAAATGTTTAAAGTTCCAATATTACAATTCATTCCATTTGGCTGGACTAACAGTGGGTCCAAGTAATGTTGGGATCCCTGACAATGAGAAAGCCGACCAAAAAGCCAAGCAGGGAGCCGAGTCGTCTCAACCGGATGTCCCCTTGACCCTCAGGAGAGCAAAAAGCATTATATCCACCAGTGCCGATTTAAGCTTATTTCGGGCCCTGAGTGCAGAAGATCTATGGGCCCCCATAACATTGGAGGATCGAAACCAGAAAATCTGGTCCAGTTTATCTGCTGGGTCCCTGGGCACCTGTCCCAAGTGCCCAGTACCGAGGCTGATATCCACATACATTGGCAAATGTACTGGCGTGACCCCCAAAAAAAAAAGAGCCTTGGAAAACCCTGTCCACTGTGGTTTCTATCCCGAGGCACATGGAGAGAACTTAACCACCGGACATGACTTTTTGGGAGTATACCTCCACTGTCTTGGCCTGGCTTCTGACGAGGCCTGCCCGCTGTATGGCCATGACAAAATGGATGGCAATTTATTAGTTTTAAAGAGATCTTTCAACAAGCTCTCTGCAGTAGATTCCAGCACTTGATTTGGAATTGGATTGTGTGTGTACATTTATTTCAGTAACTGCTAAATCATCACTAATGGAGAGTAACGCGTGGGAAATTGTGGTCTTGGACGAACTTTTCTGAGAAAGTACATTGAAAATCTCTTAACACGGAACTGAAGGGACTGAAATATTTTTTCATGTTTAAAAAATTTCGTGCTAAAGGATATTGCAAAAAAAAGCGTATAGCAACAAAATAGTTTATTTTATTTACATACATGTATATATGCACGTTTTTAGTAAAAATTAATGAAACAAAAGCATTCACAAGAACTTGGACGAAATTTAATACTAAGTTTTCAAGTTTTTGGAAAAACGAAACATTTATTCTATTTTTGGAAAACAATCTGGTATTTTTCTTTGCATTGCTTTTTTCAGCATCAAATCGTCAGTAAATTGTTCGACGTCATCCACTTATTTCATCATTGGAATATGCGCCTAAATAACAGTGCATACTTTTCATGACGTTCTTCATTTCGGATGACGTGGGAACAGGAGCTGCATTATTCATCTCATTTTCGTCGTCGGAATCTGCAACCATGATATTTTTGGAGCTTTGAACAAACTCCAAAATGTCTATATCTGCCATAATTAGGGCTGTACACAAAATCAACATCTACAGCAACGAATTCCCCCGATGATACAGTTATAGGACAGTCCAATAATACAGAAACTTTCTCAAACAATTAATATTAAGTGTCTGGTGTTTTCTGCAGTTTGTCCATTCCCAGAAGAGAAATCTTTTCGAGTTACGTGATTTCCGTTTCGTGTTAAGAGGTAAAAAAAAGGCATAAAAAAAGGCATCAGTACCGTTGCATTATTTCGCGATAACCGATATTTCATCTTAAGCGTTTTCGCGTTAAACGTATTTTACTAGATTTTTAATTTTATACGAGGATATGGAAAATAAATATTAAGTGGAAAATACAATATTTTTTGTGAAGTTATACTAAGAGCAAATGCCAAAGAAAACTTTCAAGATGTTATTGCATTTTACGCTTCCACTTTTCTTTCATTTATTCAAGTATAAATGAGTGAGTAAATATTAACGTCGCGCTGTTCAGCTACACGAGGGCTTTTGGCGACGGACCTCGTCATTTTGAACCAAGGTCAAGTGACGAGGACTACACCTGAGCTGGCACCCCCTCTCCTAACTACCACACCACATCAACGGGAGGAAGTTTGAAATCTCGGCAGATTTAACGTGCATCGCTCCCTTACGCGGCGGGTCTTCAGTGGTACTGGGTTCGAACTCATGACATGGCAGCCATGATCCGATACCTTGACCACTTGACTACCGCGGCCACAAGTATAAATGGGATAGTTATGTTTAGTTTAAAAAGCAGGGTCTTAGCTACCTCCGTATCAATGATACGGGCCCCGTCCGGTGTCAGCTAACCTGGGCAGAGGCAATTAGAATTTTTGAAAGATATCTTTGGATTTTCAGCCCCGGGATCCCGGTTTTTTTCCAATTCTGAAATCCCGGGATTTAATTTTTGTGAATTGTATTAAAAAAATTTCTCACAAAATTTTTCTAAGAATTTAAATTTTTAAAAAATTATATATATTTCTTTTATGAAATATATACGTAGAATTTTTTTTGTGCAATTATAAGAGTGACATAGATAAAAAAAAATATATGCACAGCTCTCATTTCTCGTATGGGAGAATGTCGCACAGATCTAAGTGGCTTTACACAATCATGTAAGCAACATCTCAAGAATAAATTTTTTTCACAGTTCTTTCTTCAATTAAATGCCGTTAATTAATAGCGGATCTGCTTGGAAGACTTAAGACACTTCAAATCCCATTGCATTACTAACAGCCCACGCAATTGGATCTTCAGTTTCAAATAAGGTAACACTTGAAATTGATTCTCATTCTGATTCTATAAATGGATCTATTTATACACAAAAACCATTAAGGGGAGCAGAAGAACTGTATAAAGTTATCAAAGAGATACCAACTCGAATATGCACCAACGCAGTCTAATAGATTTGAGACACTGTCATCAAAAATTCAAAAAGAAATGACTCTTTTTTTTGAAAATGGAGGGAGACGAGGTGACTACCTGAAAAGAACATACTCCTATTTAATATGACGATAGTACCTACTAGTAAAGAATCCGAACGTGCATTTTCTTCGGCAGGACAATGAGTAACAAAAATAAGAAGCCGTTTCAACGATGAAACGCTGAAGGAGCTGTGTTTTTATAAGCTTATTTACACAAACACAAGAAATGAGGAAATGCTTTTTTAAAAAAATTCATTATATACTATTTTTATTTGTTTTTATGATGAATTAATTTTTTTATTTGTTTCGTTAAAATAATATTAAATTAATTTTTAATTACATTTTCAATTTTATTATGCAGTTTCAACTATGCTAACATGTAAGTATTTTTAATAAATAGCTCAATCGTAATCCCGAGACCAATCCCGGGATTTGGATAATGCAATCCCGAAATCCCGGAATTGGAAATATGACACGGGATTGCAAACCCTAAAACTCATAACCTAATATTCCATAAGCTGATCCAAAAGATTTTAGAGCTCATACATAGGGATTAAATTAGCAATCTTTTTATAAGAAAATTAACAAATAAAATTATACCTATTTTTTACAGAATTTTAAAATCCGTCGCAAAGCTTAAAAGAATCTACTTAAATTAAAAATATTTCACCCATTCTTGCGAGTATAAATTAACTTAATTATAAAAACTAAATAATAAAATATATAAATATTAAACAGTAACGATATATTGTTCACTGAACAAAAGCAAATTTTTGTTTTTTATAAAAATAAAGTTCTTAATTCTTTATAGTAAAAAACTAATTGCGAAGAAGTAGAAATCCTCTTTTTTTTTTTTGTTCAGTTAACTTTTTTACTGCTTTTCCAATTCATTCTAATTTAAGGATAGTATTACATATATGGAGTTATTTTAAATTAAATTCCAAAATAGAAAGAAGTGCAGGATGGATTTTCTCTCTTATTATCAACAAATTTCTTTTTTTAAATAAATTAGACACGGGAGAAGGATGAGACAAAAATTTTAATTTGATTTTTATTTTTTTTTCCCAGACGGATCTTTCAAAGCATTTTTAACGCGATTCCTATTATTTCGCAAATTTTAATTTTATTTGTAAGAAGTCGGCACTTAAACTTTTATCACAGATGCAAAATATTTAAATTCAATTAGTTTTATTCAAATATAATTCAAATCCATTCCCTTGATACTTAAAAAAAATGCAAATGCTCTTCAAAGGAGACGATTTACGAGAAATTTATGAATTTAATCCTTTTTTTTAATGCGCGAGTTATTTTTTTATTCCTTCAGTGCAATTTAATTTAATCGCGTTTTATTTTTGATATACACACATGGCAGAAACACGTTAATAAATAAATAACTTTTCTAAGCTAAGGGATTTTCTTTGTTTTAAAATTTACATTTTTTTTCTGCTGTGAATGAATAGGAAGCAATTTAAATGAAATATGGGATTATGAAATATAATTTTTATACAATTATTATTAATGATCATAGAAAAATTAAATAAAAATTGCTTATTCTAATACCAGAAATAATTTAGAACTGTGAATATTTACTTAAATCTTAAGTTTTATTTTTCTCGCAAACTCCCCTTTTAGAATTATTAAAAATTTAAATATTTCTAGAAATATAACTATTACTAGAAGCTAATTTTTTTATTTCTAATTGGGCGGTGGATTAGTATTTCCTCATTTCAAACCTAGTACACTAATCGGGAGTTGGTATCTTTTTTATTGCGGAACCATATAGGTGGTGTGGTGTACCAATCGCCGCAAGTAATTGTAACTCCTATTTTCCTCCCTACAGGGAGGCACCTGAGCTCTGACAATGCGAAACTGTACTAGGTATTTTTAATTTTGCCGAGAATACCTAAGCCAAACAGGCACTCAATGAATCTTTTACATGCCGCATAATCATACGACATGGACGCTGTAGATTTTTTTGCATCATGAAAATCCACCGACTTGGACCGGGGTTGAACCCGCAAACTTGGGCGTACAAGGCCAGCGCCAAACCAATTACAAATTAATATTAATGGGTAAGCAAATTAATGAATAAAACGTTTTATATAAAAAGATGGATCTTGCAATATCTATAATCATCCCAGACTGAGGACTGCTTTGTGGGGTTAAAACCAATTTTGTGGTTAGACAACTTTCGTCCCCTACCCCTCTTTTTGTTTATTGTACTCAATGAAATCCAAGTTCTAAATTCACTATTAAAATATTTTTTTTAAAAATGCTACGTATGAAGAAAAGTATCCAAATCCTTAGCATTCACTATTTGGATCAAAGAACACTAAACCAATTATTTTTAAATTGAGTAGTCTAAAGAGATGTTCAAAATTTGGAATAGAAAGGCTCATTAGTAGCAGAACAGTTATTTATAAAAAATTATTAAAAAGCAATGTTAAACTAATATTAAGTAAAGCTAAAAATATCAATAACGTTTTCATAAGTTTCTATACCAATAATAACATTAAACTCTTAATATATATCTATATATATATATTTGGGTGTTATCTCTACGAACTACAGTATCGCCGACTGTGATTTGATGAGGAAAGATGTAAAGTAAAAAAAATTTATATTTGTGTTATCTAAGATTTTATTAAACATTTTTTTTCTTTATTGTTTTCTTTCGTCTTTTAGCTCCAACTAAAAATAATTTATATGCGAAATTATACCCCGACTTACTCGAATTCGGCTTGCGCGATTATTACTCAGTCCCCCCCCCCCCCTCCATCGCGTAAGATCGAGGTAATACTGTATAGTAAAATAGAAATTTTTTTTAAAAAAAAGAATACAATTTACTATTATCAAGAATAATATTTAACTACAAAAATTCATATTATTCAGAATTACTAGTATTTTTAAACCACAAATATGCATCAGCGTACAGCTATTTTTAATTATTCTAATCAAAAATTCAAATTATTACTCAAAACAAAGAAAAAGGAAAGAAATCCAACAACCGGGATCTCTGTTTTTAATTACGAAAACATCCAAGCCTCTTTCAACCTGTGAACATTTCTCCAGAAAAAGCAGAAAAATATATGCTGAAACCACCAGTTGTCACGAAGCAGAAAGCGAACAACTCAGCACGCAAGCAAGTCCAAAAGCAATCGAACATTTTCCGGGATAAAAAGGTGTTTCCCAAAGTCGCTATTTCCTTTTTTTTCTCCACTCGCGGGCTAACTTTCTTCTTTTTCAACGACTCTTGCCCTCAGGCCAGCCAAGGGCTTCACGGCACACATCCATTCACTGTTGTAGCACCTAGAAAAGTATTCCTGAAAATGACTGTGGAGATAACTAAGAAGGAAGAACACATTTTCCGGATTATTTCATTGTTACTGCGCTTGTTTTTATAGAGCACCCTTTGCCTCTTGTTGTCCCGGAGAATAGTTTTCCGTTTTCGTTTATTCGTTTTGGAGTTTACTTAAGAATTTCGTTTCGTTTTTTTTTTTTATTTGCTTGTTTATTTTCTTGATTATTGTTCGTATTTTTTTCTTTTCGGGTTCTTAGTGCCTTTTCTGGAAGAGAGGATATAATAATGAAAGTTATACAATGTTGTCTTTCCTTCGCAAGTTTTTATTTTTACTTTTTAAAAGGAATTCTCGAAGAGTTTCGTATAAAATAGGATGGTTTCATGTTTCTAAAGAGTCTCACAATAGACTCTGTTACTTTTTTTATATTTTTAAATCCGTTTTTATTTTTGTCCGACGTTTGAGTTTTTGAAGTGAAACAGAGAAGAACTTTAGCTTTATTCTTACAATACAAAAAAGTTTTAAAAGAATTTTTATGCGGCTGTTCGAGGAGATATTCCAGAGAAGAATAAAATATTAAGAGGATCCATTTCTTTCTTTGAAACACAAAGCATTCCTTTTTTTTCTTCTTCTTCTTATCATTTGCTTCACGGAATCTAAAAGTACTAGCTAGCTGCGTGATATAATATCATTGTGTGCTTTGATTTATAACAATAAAAAAAATCTACAAAACCCTGATTTATATACCTGTAAAATCGTTTTCCTTCAGCAATCATTACACAACCTTTGTCCAACAACATTAATTCATTCCATTAAAATAATGTTTCGTAGCCCCCTATTCGAATTTCTTTAATCTACCTAATCATTCTTTTCATCAGAATTCGTATTACAACTTAATTATTGAAAAAGAACACGCCTTTTAGAGAACATAGGGGGAGCAAAGTTTTTTCATTCCTTGCATTTTCCAACAGAAAAATTTAGATTGTTTGAATTGACATACATTAAGTATAGCTAAATGCCTTTTTCATTGAATAAATTTTATTGTATTACTCAATAATTAAAATATCCTTTCTGAATATTAGAACATTTCATTTGTGTTACACAATCAATTTATACATTTAAAAAAGAAAAGCGACTCACTCATTGTCTCATCTTCGGAATTTTAAGACCCCCACAGACTTGAAATTCCGCAAGCATGTTTCTTTTGTTCAATAAATAATAGTTACAAATGGGTTTTGTGAAAATCGATTCAGGAGGAGGGGTTATAAGTGCGTAAAAGATAATTATAATCCAGTTTTAAAAATTGAAGTCCTGTCCTTTTAAAATTAAAAGGCGAGGGAAAAAAGAATGTTTTTGTACACAATCGAAAGCTTAATGCTAAAATTTAGACAACACACAATAACTTAAAAACAGTACACCGTTATATAACATCATGGAATACCCAGAGAAGCTGGCGCTTAATGGTTAGTATCTCATATTTAAGACATTTAGCACATATATAAAGTACCTTATATTAAAATAACTAAATAGTTAATGACTTAATGATCAATCATAAGAAGCCGTATTAAGTTTTAAAACTTTTCCTTTACGTTTTTTTTTCTTTACAAGTTTGTTAGATTATTAATTACATGCGTCACTAGAAAATTAAATCGCAGAACTAATTTTAGAAATTCTATCACAAACGATTTTGATTTTCTTCTTAGGCTTAACGAAGTGCTTAATGATGCATTACACTAAATTATTTATTTTGTACATTAAAAAACATATTGTTTTAATGCTTCTTTATGTAAAAAATGAATTTTTATGTATAGCTACAGACTATAATTTTAACTGTAATTAATGCATAATTCTTACAAATTACTACTCTTTGATGTTATTATTCTTACAGTTCATACTTTTAAGTGATAAAAATGCATAATAAAAATAGTGTATCATAAGAAAAAAAATTAAAAAATACTTCTTAAAAATTGTTTTTTTCTTCTTTTTTTTGCATAATGACATATTTAGATGCACACCATTGCCAGGTTTTATTGATGCAGGAAATTACAAAATTAAGCAGAAATTCGTCAGACCATTTAATTAAAGTACCGATTTTTTTAAATTCGAATTTAAGGAGTACATTCAAGCGTAATTCCTTTCCTTTGAGACATGAATTTTTTGTTCTTTATGCAATATACTCAATTCACGATGTTTAGTCTAGTTATACATGATGCGATTTCTTTTCCAATTATGCTTCAATTTTCGTATCGTTGAAAATAACAAACCATTGCGAAATCTAAGTGTATTATATAATTTTTTTTGACACTTGTTTTCTTAAACGGTCTTAGTTCATCTGATTGCTAATTTAACTGACCATTAAATGAAAAAAACTACTCATACATCATACATCTCGACATGCAAATAAACACCTATTATTTTTTTCTTGATGTTAAATTGCTTAACTCAACAGAGCAATGGTTGTACTATTGTACGGAAATTATTTCTATTTCGTGTGGAATGTTATAATTTACGTACATTTCAACTCCATTATCGTCATAAAAAAAAGTGTATTTTCGAATCATTCACTTTTTAATTAAACATTTTTTTTTTATCCAATGAAGGTTTTAAAAACGCCTTCTACTTTAGTGTTCGAATTAATTGGGACAAACATATTTTTCTTGTCTGTGTTGGTATGTAATTACTAGTGATGTCCTGAACGGCCTCAAATCGGTTACATCTGCACAGAGGTAGTGTTACTATTATTTACTCGTTTGACTGGTTTTAGTGTATCAGTTGCTCAGTTGTGGGCACTTCAGCGCGGCACCTGGTGGTTATAATTTTGCTTTCACTGTAACACGTATTACTTTTGCTTGTTAGAAAATGGATATTACGCCGAGGAAGCGTTCTAAAATAACGAACATACTTTTAAACTGTGAGAGATATAGCTATGACAGATGGTGTGGGCAAATCAAGTGTTTTAAGAATTTTAAGAACATTTCGAGATTCCGGAAGATCCTCTCTAAAAAGAAAAGGAAAAGTTGGGCCGAAATGGAAAACTACTCCAAGAACTGATAAAATTCTAATAAGAAATTGAAAAATAAATCCAAGGAAGACAAGCACAGTCTTTCTAAAGGATTTATTAGAGTATAGTATTGAAGTAAATACCTCAATTGTATGCAAAAGCTTCTGGAAGTTGGTTGTAAGGTAACAAACTCTAGGATAAAACAATTCTTAACTCAGGAAATTCTGGAAAAAGTTTTAGCATGGGCCAAATAATACCGATCTTGGACTGTTAACGATTGGAAGAAAGCAATTTTTTAGAGATGAAACCCATTTTTTTGTGCAGGGATGCAAATCAAGTGCAGTAAGACAAATGAAGGTGAAACTGTTACAAAATCATATACAACAGACTGTAAAACAACCTTCCGAAGAGAAGTTTTGGGCTTTTTTCACAACAAATGACACAAGCTTAGTTCCTCTTAAAAGCTTGATGATTCCGTGAAATACATAGACATGTTACGCAGTAGATTATGCCAATCATGGAAACATTTGGCGGAACATTTCAACATGACTTGGCCCTTTGTCACACTTCGAAGTTATTAGAGACATTTAGGCGGGAAAATAAAATTAAAGCGCTTGATTAGCCTGGTAATTCATCATAACTAAATCCTATAGAGAACTTACGGCATATTCTCAATCCTTTAGCTACGATGAATTGCACGATAAGAGAACAGATGATAAAAATGGCTATACAAGTGTGGTTCTTCGATGGTAAAATCAAGAACATGTGCTATACACTAGCCGAGTTAACGCCAAAACATTTTCAAGAAGTCCTTTCTGCTAAAAGAGAACATATTTCGTACTAATATAGAGATTTTTCAGTCTACTTACGATATGTAATGACTAAAAGCTAAGGTTTTAGAAAAAATCGTTTCCCCCGTTTGTCCCAATTAATTCGAACAGTATAGTATGTCATTGAAAGAAATAATTACTTCTGAATATACGAGCCCAAATCAGTGAATGCGCTGCTAGTGTGAATATGATACGTTATTATTGTTTATAGTACTTCTAATTCAAGTCTACGAGAAGGTTAGGCCATATCCATGAGATATGGACAAGAGGATAACTAGCTGTTGGTTTGAAAACTAGAGTACTCGAGAAAACAAGGCTGACTTAGCTTCGATCTGTCAAAACCAGATGACAATGACTCGACATGAACTGGGCACCTCACTCCGCGCATTCACGCCCTGACAACACGAGGACTTTGAACGGAAATAAATTCAACATGCATCAGCTTCGTAACACGAAGTGCAAATAGGAATCAAACCCGTGTCCGGGAATCCATGAATCAGTACTGTGGGTGAGTACATATTTATTAACGTATCACTTAAAGCAACACGAGGGCCATTGGTGACAGATCTCTTAATTTTGAGGTACGGTCAAGCGACAGAGGTGCACACAGAAATGTTTCAAAGTCAATCATTCTCGCATCATGCGCCAATACACCCCCCAACATATTGTTTTGATTTTGTCAATTTTAGGGGAACAGAAAACAGTAAAAAATTAATTATTGAATAAATAATTAGCATCAATTAGTAAAATTAATTATTAACAACAAATACTTAATTAAACTTTCCGTACTATATACATAGGATTGTAATTTCTCGAAAAAAAATCAAGTGCTTAAGGGGGAAGGGTCCGGACCCGGGGACCCCACCCCTTTGTGTGCGCCACTGTCAAGCGACGGAGACGATACTGGAGTTTGAACCCTCTTTTCTAACTTCTACACTGCGCCAACGTGAGGACTTTGAGCTACGAAAAAATAACGTGCGTCAGCTCCTCTACACGGAGGGTCTTTAGTTGCACTGGGGCTCGAATTTATGACACGATTTCGTGACTATACCCACTAAACTACCGTAGCTGCGGGATTCACTTATAAAGTGCTTACTGTTTCTTAGAAAATAACAATCATGTTTATACTTTAGAAAATAGATCTTTAAGGGGAGGGGGTAGGTTCATGAATTTCGGTCCCCAAACAAATTTTTCACTTTTCCCATTTTAATGAAATATGAATTTATACGCTTCTAATGGTGCAAAAATTATCATTCTATGTGCAGTAGAAGTCTAAAAATCTATTACTAAAATCCCTTTTTCACAAAACTAACATTTAACAGCTTATAACTTTGCATAATTAATAATTACACTCTAATACATACTTTAATCGAAGGATTTTTTCAAAACAATATTCTGACTTATTATAGCATTATTAAACAAATTTGTGCAAAAAATATTTTTTTAAAAAAATAACTAGATATTCTATCTATAAAATCCCTGATTAAAGTATGTTTTTTGGTTCAAAGAATATTCAGTAAAAAAATTGGAGATTTTTATTCAATAGAATGTTTATAAATGTTCCTTAAAAATACCTATTTTTATCATTTCTGAGATACAGATCCTGTTTCGTGAACCTACCCTCTTAAAAATTCTGATACACAGCAAAAAGGATGCATTTGAAAGTGTCATTTCCAGTTTCTTTATAATTATTTTTTCGAAAAAATTGATGATGGATTCAGGTAAAAGCACCGAAATAGTGTTTGATAACAGAGTTAGGGTTAACATTTTCATTACCTAGAGCCACTTAAGCGAATTTTCCGCTCGTTTCGTAGAAATTACAAATGCAGACTTACAATACTACATAAATTCAAAATGCCACAAATCTGGAGGGAAAAAAAAAACAAAAAAAAAACTGCGACTTTTTCAAAGAGAAAACAATTGCGACAACCACTCCCCCTCACGAAGAGAAAAATACTTCTAGACACGTCCCACAGCGGAAAATTAAATCCTAGTTAAAGCCGTGTTATTTTAAAATCTCCGGTTAACAATGAGGTCCGAGAATGTTTCTGAAACACTGCAGAGGGAGAAACCGCCGAGGAAAGGAAACAATAAATCATCTTAATGTGTTTAGGCGCAAACGGATCTCCAGAAAGTGGTGTTGGAAACTTTCGATACTTTGTAAAACAATTCCAGAGAACGTTTATTACGAATGCACGTTATACCGTGCTCAGTTTTACAGCTAATGGTTCATGTGGTTGAAAGCGGCTAAGAATTACCGCAGTTAGTTTGCTGTTATGTAACATTTTAAAATGTGTAATATATTCTGAAGTCCATTAGATCTTTAAAACATTGCAAATAGAGGAACGTAAAGAATAAAACACGCAAAAATAACTGATAAATACAAAAATACTCTATTGTTTGCATGTAAAAGAGATTTGATGGATCAAATATTATAAATATTAATCTAAATTTTTTGTTAAAATCTGATTTATTTATTTTCTTGTACGCTGATTCTACGATAATTTCAAGAATGTCAAAATTTCTACCATATTTGGCGCCGAATCGGCTTCACTTTACTACAGGTTCAATTAATTTGAATTGAAAAAAAGTAACAAAAATAAACTTTAATATTATCAAAATGTTGATTTCTTTTTGAAAAAAAATTACAGAATTCACACAGTTTTGCTTCAAAAAAAGTGATCATAAAAAAAGTACCCGTTTTTTTCCAATTTACTTCATTAATTAACTTTAAATTACTAATTCAATAATTTATTTTTTTACTGTTTTTGTTAACAAAAACGACAAAAATCAGAAGAATTAATTGGTGTTGTCTTGAGGTATGATACGCGAGTTGGGGACTTTCGGCCATAGACCCGCACCTTGAAAAAAGTTTTGTGTGCGTTACTGAAAGGGGCGAATGCTTACTAACAGCACTGTCAAAAAGCGCTTTTTTAAAATAAATTCTTAAACTTAAGACCACAGTAATACAAGTTTGGCGATACCAACAGAATAATTGGCGGACAGTTTTAAAACGTCAGGTGTTTCTAGCACACGTGCACTTCCAATGGACAGTTGAGCCAAGAGTGGTTTCTCAGTAGAATATCAACAGGTGCCTCATAAAGGAAGTCTTTCAGATGCACTTATGAGAAGTAATCGGGGATATATAGATAAATCTGTGACGACAGAGGGTAGCCATCGGAATGGTCCATTACGCCCAACCCTAAAAGTGGCATCCAGGTAATAGCGGACATAAGCCACACATTAGAGCACGTCTGCCTTTTTGACATTCATTAAGTCTCCCAACACGGCTGAAAGTACAGACGCATCAGATCGAGCGGGGAGGGATCACCCTACTGCCTCTACCTCTAATATTGCCAATCAAACACATCAAGCTTCTAATTATTATAGGGGTACACATAAATTCTAAATATTTATTTCAAATACAGCAATACCTCGACTTACGCGATTTTCAAATCTCAGCAATTCGTCTTTTCTTTTTTAATCAGCCGGAATTAGTGCTACAGCCTGATGAAATTGGTAATATGATTGAAGAAATTGTTGATCTTGCGTGGCAAATAAATTTAGAAGTGGGTTGTGATGACGTTTAAGAATTGTTGGATTCCCAAAATCAGGAGCTGACAGTGATCTTATAGATGAGCAGAGCAAGATATTGAAGAACTTTAGACCCAGTTCGATCAGAAGAACGAAAGAAGGATGGAAATTGGACAAAAGTTTAATTTAAAAAAAAGGCTTACAAATTTGAAAAATACAGACTCCAACGAAAATTATATATTTTTTTAACAAAGCAAGAAATAAAAAAAAATTATTAGAATGCTACGAGGAAGTGAGTGAGTATTAACGTCGCACTGTTCAGCTACACGAGGGCTTTTAGGCGACGGACCGCGTCATTTTGAACCATGGTCAAGTGACGCGGACGACACCAGAGCTGACATCCCCCTCTTCTAGCTACCACACCAACAGGATGATATTTGAGCTCTCGACAGATTTAACGTGCATCGCTCCCCTACACGGCGGGTCTTCAGTGGTACTGGGCTCGAACTCATGACACGCTAGCCATGATCCGATACCTTGACCACTTGGCTACACTACGAGGAAGTTTTTGCGGGAGAAAAACAAATCATTGAGCCGGCAGACTACTTGTTAGATTTTATGAAAACCTTCTACATCGAAATAACATCGGCTTATAATTTGTAATTGTGTTGTCTGAGATTTTACTAAACACTTTTTTCCTAAATTATTATTTTCTTTCATCTCCGACCCCAACTGAAAAATAATTTACACGTATTCATATGTGAAATTCTACCCCGACTTACGCAGATTTGACTAAACGCGGTGATCACTCAGTATTGAGTAAGTTCGCGATATTACTGTATCGACAAAGAAGAAATTTGCTACGATATTGTAAGTAAAATAATTTTTTTTTTCTTTTCATGCCTCAGTTTTCCCCAACACCTTTATGTTTGTGTGCTTCTAAATGTTATCTCTTCCAACACTCTGCAGTGGCCACGGCCTAGTGGTCAGAGTCACGAAGTCGTGGCCAGTGTCGTCGAGTCCTGCTGCCACTGAAGACCCCCGCTGAAAAGAGGGGTTGATACATATTAAACGCGTCACGTTTCAAAGTTCTCACGTGGATAAAGTGTGGAAGTTAGGACAGTAGGGTGCCAGCTCAGGAGTTGTTCACGTCACTTGACCAAGGTTTAAAATTGAGGTCCGTCGCAATAGCCATCGTGTTGCTTTTGAGTGTGCATGGCGACGACTGTACATTATTCAGTGGCGTAACGTACACCCGCCCCCCCCCCATCGCAGGAGGGACCAGGGTTCTAGGGGGCCCAAAGTCTACTGACCCCCAAGTACTTACCCTTTGTAAGATTTGGCTTGGGGTCCAAAACCTGACTTTGCAGGGGGCCCCTAGTATTCTCCTTCACTCCACTGACATTTCTGCATGACAGTGTTTTTTAGTGAGTTTCCCAAACCCCTCAAGGCTTGTCCAATAATTTAAGAACCATCTCGTATCTTGAAGAAACTTATTTTTTATAGAACAGTCAAAAATGATAAACTTTTGAAAGCGAAATAAAGTTTTATGAGGAACTTTAATTTTTCTTGTTATTAGCTATTAGTCAATAAATACAAATTTCCAAAATTTTAACAACAAATTATTAAATATGTTTTTGAAAAAGAAAAAAAAAATGCAATTCAATTCAAGCAGAATACGAGCAGTATTTCTTACTTTATATACTTTTACTCAATTTAATATATTATATTTACAATGTTCTAATTCTATATTTAATTGTCTAAAGTTTATAAAAATGTATTGTATATTTTGTAATCAATTCAAGGTTCTATGTTTAGTTTGAAATTTTTTTAGCTCTGTTATTCATACGAATTAGTTATTTTAATCATTAACCTTGTATCGCGTCTACCCGAGTTTTT